>BSBK01006848.1:247500-385000 GCA_027943335.1 Chamaecyparis obtusa
AATTAGATTCTGATGAGTTGGTGGACTGGATCAATGAGATGGAAAAGTATTTTGAATATGGAAATATACCTGAAGAAAAGAAGGTGAAAATTGCAAGAACAAAGTTGAAAAGTCATGCATCCTTGTGGTGGGAACATCTATAGCTGGATAGAAAGAGGAAAGGCAAAGACAAAATCAAGGTATGGAATAAAATGGTGAATAAATTGAAAGGAAAGTTCTTACCTTGTGATTATCAGATTAACCTAGTTAGGCCAATGCAAAGTTTGAGGCAGAAAGAAAGTTTGGTAAAAGAATATATTGAGGAATTCTATAGATTAGATATCAAATCTAGATATAATGAAGATGATGCGGAAAGAATTGCTAGATACTTGAATGGTTTGAGAGTTTCCACCCAAGAAGAAATCAGTATGGTTAAATTGGAGAACATTGAAGAGGCTTATAAATTTGCATTGAAAGCTGAGGAGAAATTGAACAAAAGACATGAGCAAAGATAAAGAGGTAGAGGTGGTAGATTCCCTAGAGGAAGAGGTAGATCTTATGGTGAAAACAATAGATCTAAACCTGAAAAGCCGAATCTGGATAAAGGCAAGACAAAGTAGAAAGGTGAAAGTTCATCTAGAGGTAGAGGCAGTAACTATTGAGGTGGTTATAATAGAGGTGGTTTTCGAGGAACTTGTTACAATTATGGAGAAGAAGGACATAGATCATTTGAGTTTACACATGCAAGTAAGAAGGCTGGTAACAGTCAGAATGCTTTGGTGCAAGAAGAGTCACTGAATGAGCCTAAAAAGGAAAATAACTTAATGGTAAGGAGAGAACTTTGAATGAAGGTAAAAATGAATATCCAGTAAGGAAAATCTTGTTCAAGACTAGATGTAGAGTTTCTTATAAAGTGATGCAGGAGCATCCTGGGTGTAAGAGCAATCTTGCATCACCCAAAATATTTCTGGTTTATTTTCAATAAGGGCTATTTTGTGTAGAGCTGCTATTTATGGAAACTTTCTATTTTAAGTAAGTTGTTCATATGATCTCGGAATGTTTTGATTTCATATGTGGAGGTTCATCTTAGTCATATCAGCCTGCCAGTAAAGTTTCATTGCTAGATCGAGTCTAGTTTTGAAGATATTATAGATTTTCAGTATTGGCAACAGGGTACAGAAACTTTGAGCTCAGTTTTGAAGGCTTTAGAGGCCCCGAATGAGGTTGAATTTTCAGCCAAATGAAGCTTGTCTAACTTAGATGTTGTAGAGCTCCTTGTGCCCTTTCCGAATTGGGGTCATAATAGTCAATCAGAGCAACTGGTGATGACTTATGGTCTCCGGAAGTCGGGCCACCTGAAATGGCAGAAAATAATTTTTCTTCAAAATTTTTGTTTGGGTTTCAAAAGATATTTTGAGCTAACTATGATGTAATAAAATGAAAAATAAAATAATTCTAAGTTTGGTTGGTCCTTAGGGCTAAATTTTTGGAACATTCTCGTGCGGCGGAAATTGCCTATATAAGGAAGGCAATTGAGGGCAGTTCTGGGTAGATCTGGGTAATGATTCGAGGCTTTGTCCTATAGAATATTGTGAGGGAAATACCCGTGTGGCTTTGCATATTGTAATTCTGAAATTTGTAATTCCACATTTGTGGAGATAATAAGAAGCCCATTTTCTATTCTTGCAAATTGTTGTTGTTTGTTCTCTATTTCTGTTATGTGTTTGTGGTATTAAGCGGAGCACCCTTTATCATAAAGTTTGGAAGGTAATCATTGATAGTGGTAGCTCGGAGAATCTGGCATCAAAGGAAATGGTCACAAAGTTGTAGTTGAAAAGGTTGGAACATCCGAAGCCCTATCATATTTCATGGATCAAAGAGGAGCATACACTCTTGGTAAGTGAACCATGTTATGTGAATTTGAAAATTGGGAAATACTATGATAAGGTGTTGTGTGATATTATGCCTATGGATTGTTGTCATATTTTGTTGGGTAAACCCTGGCAATATGATAGACATGCTATATATGACATGAGATTGCATAAGTATATTGTTTGGGTTGATGGAAGAAGGCAAATCTTGTTACCTTTGATGGAAGAACCTATTAGTAATGTTTGCACATCTACGAAAGTTTTCTTGATAGAAGGAAGAAAGTTTGTTAAGGATTTGAAAAATAATGATGTATGTTTTCCTGTGATTCCTAACAAACCGAGTAAGAAAACAGAGGATAGTGTTCCTGAGGAGATTGATAAGTTACTCAGTACAAAGATATCATTTTTGATAATGTACCTAATGGTTTACCATGGAAAAGAAGCATTAATCATTGTATGGATCTAATCCCTGGAGCTATTTTACCGAATAAGGCACCACATCAGTTGACACCTACCGAGAATCAGGAATTGAAATAACAGATTCAAGAATTGTTGAAGAAAGGTTTGATTAGAGAAATTTTGAGTCCTTGTGTAGTACTTGCTATATTGGCACCTAAGAAGAATGTAGAATGGAGAATGTATACTGATTCTAGAGAAATCAACAAGATAACAATGAAATATAGGTTTCCTATACCAAAAATGGATGACATAATGGACAGTTTGACTGGAGAAAAGTATTTTACCAAAATTGATTTGAAAAGTGGGTATCATCATATCAGAATCAGAGAAGGTGATGAAAGGAAGACTGCTTTCAAGACAAAAGAAGGTTTGTATGAGTGGTTGGTTATGCCCTTTGGTTTAACTAATGCACCAAGTACATTTATGAGGTTGATGAATGAAGTTATGAAGATATTCTTGGGTAAGTTTGTGATCGTATATCTTGATGATATTCAGATATTTAGTAAGACCAGAGAAGAGAATTTGTTGCATGTTAGACTAGTTTTCTAGAGATTGAAAGAAGAAAAGTTGCTGATAAATCTGAAAAAGTGTTCATTCATGAAAGAGGAGATTGTGTATTTGGGATTTCTTATTTCACCTGATGGTTTTAAGATGGATCCTGAAAAGGTTGAAGCTATTTTGAATTGGCGTACACCTAAAAATGCTAGTGAGGTAAGATCATTTCATGGATTGGCAAGTTTTTATCGAAAGTTCATTAGGAATTTCAATTCAATTTGTAATGCTATGACTAAAACTATGAAAGGAGACAAAAGAAAATTCAAGTGGACACATGGATCTGATCAAAGTTTTGAGACTCTAAAGCAGAAGGTTGTTGAATTGCCTATTTTGGCAATACCTAATTTCAATAAGGTATTTCAAGTGGAATATGATGTAAGTGGAAGTGCAATTGGAGTTGTGTTGAGTCAAGAAGGTAAATTTGTTGCTTTCTTTAGTGAAAAGTTGAATGATGCAAGGAAAAAATATTCTGTGTATTATCAAGAATTCTATGCTATTGTTCAAGCCTTAAAGAAATGGAGACATTATTTGATACCGAGTAAATTTGTGTTGTATACTGATCATAAGGCTTTATAGTATTTGGGTAGTTAGAATAAGTTGAATCAGAGACATATGAAATGGGTTGAGTATTTGCAAAGTTATACATTTGTGATAAACCATAAGAGTGGAGTCACTAATCGAGTTGTTGATGCATTGAGTAGAAGGAGATCTTTGATGTCCGAGATGAAAATTAAAGTTCTTAGTTTTGATGAGATGAGAGATTCTTATGAAGTTGATCCTAATTTTTCTAAGCCATGGAGAAAGTGTAGAGCACTTATTTAAGATCAATCGAGTACTAAATGGGAAGATATTTTATTCAAGAAGGTATGTTGTTCAAAGGTATTCAGTTGTGTATACCGAGAGGACCAATGAGAACTAATTTGATAAAGGAGAAACATAGTAGCGGTTTGGCTAGACATTTTGGTGTTGATAAGACATTGAATTTGATTAAGGAGAAATACTTTTGGCCACAGTTGTATAAAGATGTTCAGAAATTTGTGAAAAGTTGTGGAGTTTGTCAAGTTGCAAAGGAAGTAAGTTAGAATGTTGGATTGTATACACCGATTGTTGTTCCTAAGAAACCTTGGATTGACATCAGTATGGATTTTGTTCTTGGCTTACCAAAGACAATAAAAGGCAATGATTCTATATTTGTTGTTATGGATAGATTTTCTAAGATGGCACATTTTATACCTTATAGAAAGACATCAGATGCAGTACATGTAGCAGATCTTTTCTTTAAGAAAATTGTGAGATTGCATGGATTACTGAGGAGTATTATGTCTAACCGAGATAGTAAATTTGTTGGATACTTTTGGAAGAATCTTTGGAGAAAGTTTGGCACAGACTTGGAATATAGTTCTACATTTCACCCACAAACTGATGGACAAACAGAAGTTGTGAAAAGAAGTTTGGGAAATCTTTTGAGATGTTTAGCTGGAGACACACCGAGTAATTGGGATTCTATGTTGGCACAAGCAGAGTTTGCATACAATAATTCTGTGAATAGGAGTACTGGAAAAACACCTTTTGAGATTGTAAATGGCATACAACCGATAAGTATATATGATTTGAGGGACATTGTTGATGAAAGAAAGAGAAGTACTAAGGAGTAAAATTTGTTGAGTGCATGAAGACATTGTATGAAGATGTGAAATATAAGCTAGAAAAGAGTAATCAAAAATATAAACACAGAGCTGATAGATCAAGGAGATAAAAGACATTTGATGTTGGTGATGAAGTGATGGTTCATTTGAAGAAAGGTAGTTTTCCTGTCGGAACATATGGGAAGTTGAAAATGAAGAAGTTTGGACCTTACAAAATTTTGAAGAAATTTGACAATGGAAACGGATATGAGATTGAGTTACCTGATGACATGGCTATATCACCTATTTTCAACATTGTTGATTTTTATGAGTATCATGAACCTAATGAAGAAATGACAGTACCGATGGAATATCCTAAGAAGCAAACAAGAGAAGTTGAGCATATTTTGGAGCAAAGAATTGGCAGAAGTACAAGAGGGAAACAATATATGTAATATCTGGTAAAGTAGAAGAATAGACTGATTGAAGACAGTTCATGGATTTTACAATCTGAGTTGGATGTAGCTCAGATCGTACCTACTTAATGATTTAGTGAATCATTTCAAAATAACCCCAGGTGTCTGATGTAGGAGCATCTCAAGTTCTTGGCAATCTCGTGTCACCAGAAACATATTTGAAGTTTTGTCTGTGTTGCTCGGTTCCTTCTTTGACCAAGTTGGTTCGATGTTGCTTAGTTTCCTTTGTTGACTGAGTTGGTCAGTTATCTCTCTGGCGCTCAAAATTTACTTGGCACTTAGTGATGCTTATCTGGTGCTCGGTTATCCTTGCTTACCAAGTTGTTTGTTTTGAATTTCTTCTGAGGCTGAACTATGCAATTAATTTGGGTCATGGATTTAATGCTGATATCTATCCTTGAGAAGCATGTGGACCTAGATCTAGTCATCCCTTCCATGATTTGTGGATCTGAATGCTAACTCAGTTCAGTAGCCTCTTGTAGAAATGTAGTTGTTTGGTTAGATTTTTGGTGGAAGTTTAGATAAAAGATAGAAGATAGAAGATTAGAGATTGTTGGCAGATCCTCGCATGTTTGAGGACTTATGTTCTTCATTGTAATGTTTTGCCTAAACTAGGAAGGCCTTACAACTTGACATGTATGAATCAATTTGAAGATAATATAAGAAAGTGATCTGCATTCTCTCTCTCACTCTGTTGTGTTGTTTCTTCTATGTGTTGTTCTGCAAGGTGGACCTAGTTAGGGTGTTCCTTTGGCCCCTCTTCCTATCCTCCCTTGTGTCACTATTGTATGTCTGCAAATGTCTACAATAGAGTTCTTTTCATAGAAATAACTGAGTTTAGGACTAGTTTTCATATGTGTATGAGTTGGGATATCAGGGGTATCTCAATCTTGTCTTTCAGTGGATGTTGATTAATGTATTACTTGTTTCTAGGTCTCTTATAAGGGGAGGGTTAAAGTCCTTTGAATAGGTGATTTCATATCTGAGTACACAGGTGGATTGCTACGTAGAATCTGATCAATATTGTATGATTGGTGTAAGACATCAAAATATTAGAATCTATTGTCTTCTTGTTTCATAGCTCTTTGTTGCAATATTTATTTGATTATGTTTCCCATTGGATAAGGCACTTGTCTATGACAGATTTGGGGTATTTTAGAGATCCATTCCACCCAAAAATTTTAATGAAATCATTTTCCCTTTCATGTCTTATAGGAGAAGTTAGGAGTAGTTTCTAGTTTTTAGGCTTACTCTATCCAAGAGGGGCATTACACAAGATATGGTCAACATTCATTGAGGTAATTGTTACCCAAATGAGTCTGAAAGCTATTCCATAGTCATAAATCTGCAGGCTTGTTGATTGTCAAAAGAAGTTATGTGTGTGCAGATGACGTATACTCGCCTGAGTGATGTGGAGCTCAAAGTGATGAAGGTCTTTGCACCTTGTGTTGTTGGAATTTTCTTGTCCCTTTTCTTCTGATGGTGTCAAGTTTGTGTTCCAAGTTCTCAGTTGCACAATTTGGTCCTCAAGTTCCCACCTAGGAAAGGAGGTTGGAAGAAAAAAACCAACAAGATGGAAACTCTACTAGGGAGAACCATAAAAAATAAATACATCTTTTAGGAATCTCTGGTTAAATCACAAATTATCAATATCTTATTAACCAGACTGGTTTGGCTCATCCGAGTCACCAACAAGATGGTGACTCTGTTGGGGAAAGAGTAAATGACAACAAGTTTAAGATGGTTGTTTCCTTGATTTGTTGGATCATCACAGAGTCTGGTTGAAAGTATAAAGTCAGATTCAAAAATCTTAAATCTTCTCACCAACTATGGGTGGCGACTCTGAGTTCTTTATTTGATCAGTACAGTCTCTGATAAACAATATATAAAATCCTAGTGAAGTTTTGGTTGGTTGGAAGGAGATACAAAAAATAAGTAAAAAAATTTCCTTTTCAAGGAGGTGGTGACCCTACTAGAAAACAACCTGATGGAGCTACAAAGAAGGCTCTAGATCTTCCCTTCTTCCCAGTCAACAAGTTAAGTTTCACTCCAATACTTCTAGGTATGTTGATTTTCATATGCATAATTTTTATGAAAATAAAGTGTTCAACACTAGTGTAAAGGGGTGAGTGATAGTGGTAAGTTCCTTATGGAGGAATACATGCCCTTTTGTTTTAATGGCATTAAAGGTGCCCCTAATGAATTTCCTACTGAGATTAGGGACTATCTGCCAGAGTTTAGTGGTTATAGATCATGTCTAGCAAGAGAATATTTAGATGACCTTGCAGACTTAATATATGAATTTTTAATTGATCATGAAGATGTTTCCATGAGGATTTTAGTGCAGACATTTATTGAAAATGCAAGGGATTGGTTCTTATCCCATCCTTCATGTTCAATCCTTTCTTAGGATGTATTAAGAGAGGCAATCATAGAACATTTTGATGAAAGAGCTGGTATGGATGAGTGTGAAATAAAAGATAAAGATCAAATAAAAGACATTAGTGTCTCTATTGATCCCATTATCCATGATACTGATTATGAAAATATGCTCATCAAAATTTCTACTCTCAAGAAGAAACTTGTAGAGAAAGGCGCTAAGATTTGGCAGTTAGAGGAGGACAAGAGATTGTGAGAACTGGCAGTTCTTAGTGTTGATCATGAAGAGGCCAACAATTATGATGTTGATTCTCATTATGTAGAAAGTGTTGACTATGAGGGTGACATTGAGGTCAATGTGTATGAAGATGTTGAAGATGAATCTAAGGTTGATAATATTTCCAATTTGTCTGCAGATTTTTCTTCTTATCAGCATGAGAAGGGAACCTTCTTGTCTTGGTTTGAGGATGTTTTGTGTGAAAGGCAAGAAATTCAATATGATGAAAATGATGATTCCTGTAGTGATTGCTTTGTACAAGATGATTTGAGGCCAGAGATGTTAGGCCTTGTTTCAGATAGGGATGATATTTACAGCATCAGGGGTGAGGCCAGTAAAAATGAAGATAAGGTCCAAATTCCATTGAGCAGTGAAAATATCTCAGCACTCTTGGCTGATGAATTCCAAAGGTATAAACCTATTTTGGACTATCCTTTGTAGCTCCCCATTAACATATCCTTTGACACTGATAATGAGGTAGGTGTTCAAAGAGAGGAAGATGATCCATGTTCATTAGTGTTCCCCTCATGTAGTGACTCTATAAAAGAAGATGATGAAGGCCATGACAATGCATTTTTTTGTCATGAAGATTCTTGTTATGAACAAGTTTCTGGTTCATTTCCCTTTCCTTCTTTTGCTAAAAATGATAGTGAACGTGATAATATTGAGGACAATGTCTTCAATGATTGGGACATAAATTTTTTTGATGAAAATGATGGTACAGATCAGTTGTCCTTATGTCACAATATTTGTGAAAGAGACCTTCACTTTGTTCATGATCCATTTCATGAAGACATCATGGATGGACCAAGTTTCTTAGTGGTTGAAGCAATGCATGAAGGTAAATCTGAGGATCAAGTCTCTCTCAACCAGTTAATTTTTTAGTAATGCATAATGATCACTATGTTTTATATTTTGATGCATTACTAGATGATTTTTTTTATTTCTAGTCATCAAGAAGAATTAAATGATGTCCCATACTTGTCAGAGTATGAGTATGATAATGGATATTGTTGGAAATTTGTCTATACTAATGTATATGTCTTATTATAGTGTTATCATTATGGCAACAAAGTCATATAGTAGTTTGGAGTCAGCACACTTGATGAGAAGATTAGAAATCGGTTAAGTGTTGAAGACTAGACAATGTACAGAGTACCTGAAGCTTAGAGCATCAACACACATGCATATGACCTAGTTATGGTGTGCACCATAGAAAATAAGTTTTTTAAACTACATTCATGATTAGTCTATGAGTGCATGATTAGATATGCAAGTATGCCAAAGTTACAGACAGTTAAAGTTACACAGCCAGTATGTGCCAGAGAAGAACAGAGTAAGCGGTTGATTGTTGGCATTTTGATTTGCAGTTATATTCTAATGATGTAAAGGCTATGTGCCTAATGTAATTAGGTTTTCAACATGTAAATAAGTTTTTTTGTAAAAACGCTTGAGCTAATTCAATTGGAAACATTGTATGTAATCAGTTAAAGGGCTGACCTAGTTATTTGTTTTGTATGTGCATATAAATATGAGATGTGCCCATTGTAATATATATGAATGTTGATATAGATTTGTGATAAGTAGAGAAAAAGTTTGTGAAGAATATATAAGATGTATTAGAGCTTTTTAAGAGATCAAAGCATCAGCGCATCAATGGAACTGATTAGACAAGCAATGTCTGAGAGACAGTTCATCTAGCAAATATAGTGTGTATCTAAGATCAAAAGGTTGTAGCTTTCACCACTTGAGTAGTGAGCTCTAGGATAGTACGCCCAGTCCCCTAATAGGGACTATTGTAAAAGACTCCTAATAGGGTCTAACCCTTGACAAGGTCTACTATACTTAATACATTGTAAAGCATCTCTTAATAGGGTTAAGGATCTTCTAACAAGGATCATAAAACACTAGTATAGAATATTAGTGGGTGTCAATTCCCACTGAGGTTTTTACCTATTTGGGTTTCCCCATAACCATATTGGTGTTATGTGTTGATTTCATTTTTCATGTTTATGTGGATGTTCATTTTAGTCCTTAAGTATTTAAGTTCAACTTGTGATTAAGTAAAAAGATAAAATACAATGAACACTGATTCACCCCCCCCCCCCCCCCCCCTCTTAGTGTTCCCATTCCTAACAATTGGTATCAAAGATCTGGTCCTCAGCAAAGAAGTTTAACCACTTGAGGATATCATGGACAAGGTAGAAGTGAAACATCTAAAAATAAATCTTGAAGCTGCCCTTGAAGACCTGGATAGATTTGAAAAAGAAATTGAAGAACTAAAAGAAAAAGTCAGTGATGCTCAAAGAGTCATAAAAAAGATAAGAAAGGATTTGAAAGAATGCTCAACCAGTGATTTAGGGATTATGATCAAAAAGCTCAATGAAGAAAATTCAACCCTAAAAGAATAGCTTGAAGAATTTGATGATAAGTTGATTAACAATCAGGAAGTCTATAATGAACAGATCAAAGAGAACCTTCAACTCAATGAAGAATTGAGGCAAGCAAACATGGAAATTTTGGAGCTAAGAAATAGCAAGGAGAGCTTGGAATCTGAATTAAAAGAGGAAAAGAATCAAATTGATAAATTACACACTAGTTTTAATATAATTGAATCTCAATTGTATGCAAGAAGAGCTAAAGGAGCTACTAGCTGCATTGGATACAATGAAGCACAAAATCAGATTGACAACATGTGGGAAAGAATGAAAGTACTAGAAGGCACCTTAGATGCTAAGGAGACCAGAAGTTAGACTAAAGATCATATTGAACCACCTAAGAATGAGCGCAAGCCATTATAACATAATTGTTATGCATGTAACAAGAATGGACACATAGCAAAGAATTGTACAGAGGTAAGACCTTTTAACGGTTATTGTTATTCATGCAATAAATTTGGTCATAGAGCTATGAATTGCAAGACAAGTTAGAAGAACAAGACTTAGTATAATCAGAGAAATCAAAATTAGTCAAATGTAAGAATTTCTCAGAATGTTACATGTCATATATTTAACTATAATGGTCACTTAGCCAGGCAATGTAAAATGGTGACCCATGTCAATGTGCCAAGGAATATAAGGCCTTCAGTAATTTGTCACTCCTGTAACAAGGCTGGACACATATCAAAGTTTTGTAGATCAAGGAGGCATGGTCAAGAAAATCCTAAAAATCCTGAAGAACCAGTATTGGATCCCGAAGGAGAAGTCAAGTTTGTGAAAGCCTCAAAGGATGTGAGCTTGATTTGGTCAGAAGCAAAGAAGGATAAGTTTGATGAGTATGTATTGGATGCATCCACAGTGGATGCACCCTCTACATCTAGATAAATGGCCCTTAGGGTCATAGGGGGAGCTAATTTATCTCTAGACCCCTGGGCAATTGGTATACTCACTCTCAAAGTATCTGCCTTTGGACTTAAGCTTTTGTAGACTAGCAAAACCTTTGTGCAAGGGTGAACTAGCTAATTGTTTGTAGAATAAAAGTTAGAAATTTTCAAGTGATAGCTTGGTTTAGGCAACTAGCATTAATGGTAGAATTTCCAATTTAAAGTTCACAAAAGTTTTTAAATCTCTCATTGCATTTGAATTCAGAGTGATTGGAGAGAAGAAGAGCCCTCACATTTGATTGAGAAGGATTTTAGTTGATTCATCAAGTGATTTATTATGCATTTGATCGGTTGCGAAAACACTAGTTCATCGCATCGATTCAAGAAGTCCTCAAGTTCATTTGGAAAGTGATATCCAAGTAAGTGATGGCTACTCCTATAGTATTTGATGTTGTGGAGAAGAAAAGATACGTGTTTAAGAGGCATCCATTTAAATCAACACTTGATGACCTAGAAGGGGCATTCTTCCACATGCCTATGGGTGTTATGTATGTCGAAGACATTAGGGCGTACATTTACTGTAAGAAAGAACCAATTGGATTGGACAGATTAAGAGCGCACATGGAAACTATGTTGAAACTAGACAAAACCTTCATGGTTGAGTATGCGCGGTGGGATAATCACACTATAGTGGAGTATGCTATGACATATGAGTTTTATGAATTAGAATGGATCAAGATTCTACTAAGTAGAATTCATGATGACCTATTTTGGATAGGTGAAGTGCTAGTTAGAATTATTGGTGACCTAATTCATGAGATAATAGGCCTATCAAAGTCAGGCACTGTTCTTCTAGTCAGAAAAGATGTGAGGAAACTTGTTGAACAAACATACAAATCAAGAAGTGATAGACGTGGAATGACAATAGAGCCTATTGAGAAAAATGACATCAAATTGATGTCTATGATACTTGGATATAGGTTTCAACACACCAGCAGGGTAAACAGTGTGTCTTTGGCCACAATTCTTGCAGCTATAAGAATTGTAAATGAAAATGGAGAGTTCAACCTATGTGAAATCTTGCACGCACAACTAATTGATATCATTAAGGCAATCAAGCATGATAAGACCAAGATATTCATATTTGTGTCTCTTATCATTTATATGTACTTCCATATTGTTGGAAAGGTGTCAAAATCATACCTTGATAGGAAAATTCCTAACATGCCACAGATATCCTTCAAGGCATCTACTGAGAGCACTCTAAGAGACTACATGACACTAGAGTTGAAGACATTTAGGGCTAAGATGCAAATGAGGTACAAGATACCAATGAAGATAGTTGAAAAGTATAAGGATACTATTTGTTTTATGGTTGAGATAGACACAACATGTATGGAGGTAGTTGAACCAAGAACAAAGTGTATTCATCCACTAGGATATGAAGTGGAAGAGCCCATTCTAGAGGCCTATGCTCAAGTTCTATTGTCAGCACCTAAAGACCCCAATGAGCCAAGATGGGGAGCCTATGAGGAGAAAACAAGAGAGGTAGATGCTAAACTAAAGAGCGCAACAACAAAGAGGAAGGTTGCCAAGGTTACCTCTGAGATCTTGAGAATTCATGGAGTGTCTCAAGCAGACCTAGACAAAGCAAGGGAAGAGAAGATTGCTTTGGAAATTGAGAGTGCAGCAACAACAAAGACTGAATCAGATGATCCTAAGTTGAAGAAGGTGAAGATAGAAAAATCTGATGATCAGAAGGATAAAACTGATATGACTCCTTCTGTGCCCAAAGAAACCATTGACCTTACTGCTCCTCCAGAGTATAAGGTAGTGCCTAAGAGGAAGAAATAAGTTTGAATTAGTCATCCATCCTTGAGAGTAACAAGGAACAAAAGAAACACATAAGAACCTCCTGAAGTAAGTTTCAATCCTAGTCTTAGTGTGCTAAGTGCAAGAATAATTGATGAAGGCAGAATTGATCAAGTAGGAAAGTTTTATGAAAAATACAGTGAGATTGATAAATCAGAGATACATGGAATGATAGTCAAACACATGTTGAAGTTCAAGAAGATAGTTTTAGAACTTAAGACTATGATTCCTGATAATGTGTGGAACATCCTATAATTCCAAAAGAGATAGGCCATTGAAGAAGATCTAAGGATAGGGGAAAAGATTCTAGGTGATACCCTTCCAATATGTTCCTTAGAAGAGAAATCCTTGTTGTTAGACTTGGTGAAGCCTCATCTTAGAACTAAGTCAAGGACTTTTCACATTATGGACAAGAATTATGATCTTATTGCTAAGGAAATAGATAAAGCCTTTGAGAAGGTATTTATGAATAGGCACATGTATCCAACCACTATGCCTACAACACAAGTACCCACTATGGTTTCCAAAGAGTCAATGACCATCAATGTACCATCTATAGGTTCATAGGATTCAACGCATATAGTTAATACATCCACAGAGGCATAGAAGACTATGCCTATGACAAAGTCACTAAAGGATAGCACCATTATCATTGATAATGTAGAGATAGCCATGGCAGCCATTGACACTGAGTTGGAAAAGTTTGAAGAAGCATTTTTGAGAACATAAGAAGTTGAAAATTTATGTGGTAACAATTCTCCCAATCCACAAGAAGTAATGATTGAAGATATGACAAAAGTGGAAGTAGAAAAAGAAAAAATAGAAAAAGAAGAAGAAAATAAAGAAAAATAAAAGATGGAAGAAAAGAAAGAAGAAGGAAAAGAAAAAGAAATAGAAAAAGTAGAGAGAAATGAACCATCAGCTAAAGTGATCAAGGTAAAAGAGGAAGTTATGGATAGTACTCCTATCACTCCACTTCCCTCAGTAGCATTGTTGTGAAGTTTGACACCTAACACAACCAGTTTGGATTCATGGGGAGAAGAAGACCTGATTAGGTTTAGTGTCTTATCTATGGAAAAGGCCAAGGAGAAACAAGTGATGATGAATCCCCTCCTTGTAGAGTCATTGAACATCCTAGAAAACTTGTTACCAGCTGACAAGAAAGTGTCCAAGGTACACCCCATTGATGATGTAAGTACAATCATTTCACAATTCAAAAACAATTTCTCTATCCTAGAAGAATCTACATCTCAAGTTGCAGAAGGGAAGTACATGAATAAAAGGCTAAGTGAATTGATCAAAAACTTCTCACTTGACCTCAAGTCACTCAAAGTTGGACAAGCAACTTTGAAAGAAATTGCAGAAAAAGGAAGGAAAATCATTGTTGACTGCATGGATCAGGACAAGCTAACTGATGCCCATTTTAAGAAGGTTCAAGAGGTAGAAGCTATGTTAGAACAAGTAAAGAAATTAGTGAAAGATCCATCCATTGATGTAAATATGTGCAATAATGTGTATCAAGGTCAAATTGACAAGATTGAGAAGGTAGAAAAGGAGATGTCCAAGATAAGGGCTAGGCAAACTCAGCTAAGGAATATTCTTGCGTCCTCATTAGACATACTTAATCAGAATATCAAAGAAATAGATGCCACCATGATAACTTATGATAATGGTCCCAGCATAGATTTGGAGAAGATGGAGAAGATGTAGTATGCACTATGCGCCCATCTCCAGATTGTAAACTCTTTGATTACATTTTGGAAGAAGGAGATCCAAAACTTGTAGATTGTATATCCGAATGTTCTATCATAGTAAGTAGATATGTGTACAATTTTTTAAGAACCTTTTCCATTAATGTCAAAGGGGGAGTATGTATAGAATATGGTTATAGATATTTACAAGGAGATATAATATAGAAATTATGTATAAGGGAGATATAAGACAAAAGTTTTTTGTATTAAGGAACAATTAGCAACTTGGCCATATTCCTTTGTTGCCATCAATGACAAAGGGGGAGATTGTTGGAAAGTTGGCTATACTTATTTATATGACTTAGTATAGTGTTTTAATTATGGCAACAAAGTCATATAGTAGTTTGGAGTCAACGCACTTGATCAGAAGATTAGAAATTGGTTAAGTGTTGAAGACTGGACAGTGTACAGAGTACCTGAAGCTCAAAGCATCAGCGCACATGCGTATGACCTAGTTATGGTGTGCACCCTAGAAAATAAATTTGTTAGACTAAATTCATGCTTAGTCTATGAGTGCATGATCATTTATGCACGTATGCCAAAGTTACAGATAGTTGAAGTTGCACAAACAATGTGTGCCAAAGAAGAACAGAGTAAACAACCGACTATTAGCATTTTGATTTGCGGTTATATTATAATGATGTAAAGGCTATGCACCTATTTTAATTAGGTTGCCAACATGTAAATAATTTTTTTTTTAAACACACTTGAGCCAATTCAATTGGAAGCGTTGTATGTAATCGGTTAAAGGGCCGACCTAGTTGTTTGTTTTGTATAAGCATATAAATATGAGATGCGCCCATTGTAATATATATGAATGTTGATATAGAGTTGTGATAAGAAGAGAAGAAGTGTGCAAAGAGTCTATAAGATGCATTAGAGGTTTGCAAGAGGTCAAAGAATCAGTGCATCAAAGGAACTGATTAGACAAGCAGTGTCACAGAGACAGTTCATCCATCAGATATAGTGTGTATCTGAGATCAGAAGGTTGTAGCCTTCACCACTTGAGTAGTGAACTCTAGGATAGTGCATCCAATCCCCTAATAGGGACTATTGTAAAAGAATCCTAACAGGGTCTGACCCTTGACAAGGTCTACTGTACTTAATACATTGTAAAGCAACTCCTAACAGGGTTAAGGATCATCTAACAAGGATCATAAAACACTAGTACAAAATATTAGTGGGTGTCAATTCCCATCGGGGTTTTTACCTATTTGGGTTTCCCCATAACCATATTGGTGTTATGTGTTGATTTCATGTTTCATGTTTATGTGGATGTTTATTTTAGTACTTAAGTATTTAAGTTTAGTTTGTGATTAAGTTTTGATATTGCTATTAGGATTCAAATGTGTAATTTTTTGAGTCAAACACATTGACCCATGTTTCATGAGTAGTGGTTCTCCTAAACCCATCTCTCATGAGAATGAATGGAACATGGGTCAATGTGTTTGACTTAAAAAACTACACAGTTCAATCCTGATAGCAATATCACAATTTGACTTGATGTGGAAAATATCTCCTACTTATCAATTGATGAGCTTAATGGGCTTTCTAATGAGTGGTTCATAAGGAAAAACACTTGGTGAAGGTTTTGAAAATGGGGTTGTAAGAAAAGTGGGTTTAACCATGGAGGAAAATCCATAGTTAAGCATGCTTAAGCTGGAGTAGTATTGGGATAGGTGACTTCCCGAGAAGTCTCGATGCTTCACCTCTATTAGCATCACCTAGATCCAATGAGTGCTAAGTGTTCCATTCATTCTCATGAGAGATGAGATTGGGTGAACCACTACTCATGAAACATGGGTCAATGTGTTTGACTCAAAAAACTACATAGTTGAATCCTGATAGCAATATCACAATTTGACTTGTTGTGGAAAATATCTCCTACTTATTGTGATTAAGTAAAAAGATAAAATACAGTGAACACTGATTCACCTCCCCCCCCCTCTCAGTGTTCCCATTCCTAACAATTGGATATGACTGGAAAGACATGGGCAATGACAACCATAGCTTTATTCTTCATCCCATGAATATACACATTTGTTGGCAAGAGGATTGTCATGATACTTGCAGGTGGCTGGTCACATATGTGGATGAAAATCAGACCTTTGACTTGGGAGGGTTTTGATTTTCCTTTGGTGGCCCAGGGCCAACAAGTAAAGTTTTGATCTTATAAATTTTTGTACATATTTTCCTTTTCTATTGTGTGTTTCCTTTCCTCTCTTTTCCCTGGTTCATATGCTAGTTTTTGAGAAGGTTCCCTGTTAGTTTTTGTCTAGTAGGTGGTCTTCTTTCCCTAAAGATTCTGAATTCTTGCATGGGCACAAGTTACCCATCATCCCCAGACAGAGCCATTATTATCCAATTTTCCTATCATTGTAAAAATCCAAAGAAAATGGTCTTATCCTGTGAAAACCCTAAGAAGTTTCCATGTCCTGCTATAAAATTTTCTTGATCAGTGAAGAAGATATATGATGTTTTGTGGCTTGCACCCTTAGCCTAGGATAGCTCATGGTTTGTGCAAGCTCCAGTTAAGAGCGTATGTGCTTAAATGCAAAAACCAGAGAGATATGGCTATTTGAAGGTTTGAGAAATAGGGTCTTTTCCATGAATGAGGGTTTCAAAATTTGTCTAAATCTAGAATAAACCCTATCCATTCTATTTCTTTTTTACCTTTTTTGGCCCACTTAAGTTCTCTTTCTGTATGTGTCTTTTCCTTTTCCCTTGATCACTTGATCTCTCAATTTCTGGTAGTTGTTGGTGTTTGTTGAGCGATCCTGTAGGTGGTCTTACTTTTCTTTAGTCTTTGAATCTTCAATTCAAGTGGTCAAGTATGATAACACTTAGAGATTCAATGAGGACCATGAGAAGATAGAAAGATCAACGGAGGGTGCATGTTCTCTTAATATAACCCAGGGCTAGAAAAGAATACAGTGACTTAGCGAAGCCTTGAGTCATGTGATCTCTGAACCAAACATGAGTTAGGTTAAACATTCAGTGATCATGAGATCCTATAGTCGATGGATCGCCAAATAAAGATGAGTTAAAGATGAAGGCTTGGAGATTGAATTTGTGTCATCGATGCAAATAAGATTGGGCAGTGGTCACGTGTTGTCCATATGAAACCTCGGGTCAAGAAAAGATTATGTGATCACGTGAATGCTTTGTTCGCATGATCTCTAGACTGAACTATGGTTAAGATAAATGTCGAGTGATCTAGAGAATACCTTCAGTCACCAGTTCACTATATAAATTAGGGTTAAGGGAAGATTTTCAAGGTTAAGATGGTTCCATTACTAGGTGTTGTTGATGTGCTCATTTCTGATTGGTTTCTGAGAAAAGATGATGTGGATGATTGATTTGAAAAGGCTTAGTTGACTATTGCCAATTAATGAGAACTACTTGGTGTGTCAGGAAAGGATATGATCAACAACCATATTTTAAATTTAATCAGTTAACTATTGAAGCTAGAATTTGAACTGATTAAGGGTTTCTGTGGGGTTTTAATACAGTGAACTAGATAGGATAAAGCTAGATTATATTTGCTCCTTCCAAGGATGGTTACAGGTGCCAATTGATGAGAAAAAGATGCAGGTATCTGCCATGATCTGATTTTAGTTCCTAATGTGCCATGCATGTTTAATGCATAGTTGATATTTTAATAGGGCATTTAGGTTTTGAATGTCAAAGATTTCCATGCCCCGATTCATGGAAGTTTGCCAAGTTGGTTCTAGCATTAAAGTTGTTTTGTCTGCAATAAGAAATTAGTGAATTATAATTGCAATTACCATGTTGATGTGAAACCAAAATAATTGTACAATCAATTTTGATCTAATCCTCTCGAGCTTCAAGGATTTCTTGATGGCTTTCATTTTCTTGTTAAGGCTGGTGGTTGTAGACATAATTTTGACCTAAATGATCCCAAGCTTTTTGCAATCCCTTAAAAGGATTTCCTAGATCATTTAGTGGGGGTTCCTAATTCTCTATAATTTTCTCAGAGCTAGTTCCATGAGTGGTTCCTTTTGTATATACTACCCTCTTCTTCTCATATAGGGTGTTCTTGTATCCTTTCTAGTTTTTCAGAGGATAATTTATTGTAACAAGTCTGTGTTATGTATAATATTTCAACATATTCATACTACTATCAGATTGTCTCCATTTGGTTGTTGATCTTATTGATTAGAGCATCAAGGGTGTTTTAGTCTTTCTATTGTATGTCTGTACATGTCTTCAATAGAGTTGTTTTCATAGAAATAACTCAGTTTAGGACTAGTTTTCAGATGTGTATGAGTTGGGTTATCAAGGGTATCTCAATCTTGTCTTTCAATGGATGTTGATTTATGTATTTCTTGTTTCTAGGTTTCTTCTAAGGGGAGGGTTAAAGTCCTTTGAACATGTGATTTCATATTTGATTACACAGGTGGATTGCTAAGTAGAATCTAATCAATGGTGTATGGTTAGTGTAAGGAATCAACATATTAGAATTTTTTGTCTTCTTGTTTGATATCTCTTTGTTGCAATGTTTATTTGACTCTATTTCCCATCAGATAAGGCACTGGTGTATGATAGATTTGGGGTATTTCAGAGATCCATTCCACCTAAAAACTTAAATGAAATCATTTTCCCTTTCATGTCTGATAGGAGAAGTTAGGATTAGTTTCTAGTTTTTAGGATTACTCTATGCAAGAGGGATATCGCACAAGATATGGTCAACATTCACTGGGGTACTTGTTACCCAGATGAGTCTGAAAGCTATTCCATAGTCATATATCTATAGGCTTGTTGATTGTCAAAAGGAGTTAGGTGTGTACAGATAAGGTATACCTGTCTGAGTGATGTGGAGCTCAAAGTGAAGGTCTTTTCACCTTGTGCTATTGGAATTTCCTTGTCCCATTTCTATTGATGGTGTTGAGTTTGTGTTCCAAGTTCTCAGTCCCACAATTTGGTCCTCAAGTTCCCACCTAAGAAGGGGGTTGCAAGAAAAAACACCAACACAATGTTCCTCGTAACTTGTTCTTATTTCTTTTCTTTTCTTCTTTGAAGAATATCCATTCTATTTATAATCCTCCCCTTTTTCTCCACACACTTCTTATGCTATCTTATATCTCCATAGTTCTGATAGAAAGACACATCTCTTCGATGGTGGTGCAAAGAACCTCAAGAGCTTGGGAATGTTACCAAATGGGTCACCTAGTTGACCATGAGACCCTCATGAAGATCATAGGTAGATGAAGACAAACTAAGTTTTGTAATGTTGTAAGGGGGCTTGTGAAGCCATTTTTTGAAGCTTCTAAAGCTATGTTAGGTATAATGTTCCAAAGTACCAAGATTGGAAAATATAGCCAATAAGGGCTAATGTCAAGTTTTAACAGAGTGAGTATGAGTGAGCAAGTTTACAAGGGCATGGAAAGATAATGCTTCATGAAATTGAAGGTGTGTAATACATAGTTGTTGAGTTGATAACTTTTTTATCAACTTGACAACATTTGATTCCCTTTTTGTAATTTTCATAGGACAAGGAAGATGTTAGGTTTTTGCCTTTTTTGTTTTAAGGGAGAGAAGAGATTAATTAGTGATGGATGAGAGTGAATATATGTAAGAGATCTCAAGGATGAAAGAGAAAATTAGTAATGAAGTTTTTTTTCTTTATCTTTCATGAACATTGTTATCTCTATACGGGTTGTAGTAGAGAATGCTTGTAAACAACAAGTTTGAAATATAGTTTTCACTTATTTCATTTTTACCTTGTAGACTCTAGTTATGGAGTGGATTTTCTTTGTTTTTACTTGTTGCATGAACAAAGTGAGAGCACAATCCTAAAGAATATTTTCTTAGTTCATTTGTTGTCTGGACTATACAGTGAATGAACAATCATAGTTCCTTAGGCTTAAAATAAGAGTATGGGTGTTGTTGGTAATAGGAATAGTCCCAAGAAATAACTGAGAGGGAGGGTGAATCAATTATCTATAGGTTTCAATTCTTTATCCAATTAAGTATATAAGATATTAAGCATAAAAACAATGAAAGAACACTTAACACAACAACATAATTTTGGTTACGAGGAAACCAAAATAGGTAAAAACCCCGGTGGGAATTGACACCCACAAATAATCTAAACTAGTGTATTATGATCCTTGTTAGAAGACCTTACAACCTTGTTAGGAGTTGATATTTACAATGCATTAAGTATAGTGACATGGTCAAGGATTAGACCCTATTAGGAGTCTTTTATAATTAACCTTGTTAAGGGTGAGGATGCACTGTCTAGGAGCACATTTCTCAAAGGGGTGAAGGCTGCAACCTTCAGTTTAATAGATACACACTATATCTAGATCTTGGTGAACTATGTGTAGACCTGTTGTCTTGATCAGTTCCAATGAATAGTATACACTTTCTTTTAAGTCACATAGACCTTTTTCTGATGGCACAATACTTCACACTCTCTTCTCTGCTCTTGTCTTTCAACTATCTGCCATACCTAGCAATCACAAAAGACTACTAATAAGTATCTTTCCTCTAAATGATATAATCAATTCAGCCTATTAGAACCACCTTGAAATCATATTAGATAAATAATAAAACTCTCCAATAACATCTATTTCAGCTCTACTAAGCACACAACATGAATTGGGACCTATCCAACTCAATATGAGTGAACATGTTACTTCACATTGTTGGGTCCACCAAATTAACTAATACTTTATCCTCATGCTGAATTATGGTATGTGCTCTTAACCAAACATCCTTAAATCTCTTCTTAACATAAATCCAAGTGTGCATACCTAGATGATAGGCACAACTACCGCAATCATATAAACATTGTCGGCTCTTTCAAATAGACTTAGGAAACTGTGACTGACAACTAGAGATTTCATAACTCAACATTTACTGCATATCTAACTTTGTGTGCATGAACATAACATCATACATATGTCTACAACATAAATATAAATGTGTAAGGCTCTACTACAACCGGACTGTAAATCATATATAGAACTGTTCTTGGGACCTGTGAGGAACACTCACTCATATACACAACTATATAACTCCCTTTACTCAAAATCAACCTCGACGTCTATGATATCATGTTGATAATGTATCCATGCAACATATTCTCAAATATCTCTCCATCAGGCTTCCACATATGTTGCTTACCATATGTTGTCATCAATGGAAAACATATAGTCAACAATCTGGCTTGCTAGCAAATCTCCAACAATCTCCCCCTTTAGCATTGATGGCAACATATGGAATGAAGAACACCACCAATCCAAACATCCAATTATTTTATAACATTCTCCATTTCCTCAACAAAACTCCCCCAAGGAAGTATTGTAATGTCCTCGCCAGGGAACCCATAAGGAATTAGGTCTTATGACCAAAAATTGCAACTAACAAATTTTTTATTACATTACATCATTACTACTTCACATTTACATTCCTTAAGGTTCCCTTAATGAATTCATTCACTAACATCTTTACATTACTTATCCAGATTGAATTTCATTTCCTTTCTTTACTTTCACATTTTAGAACTAAGAGATAGGGTAAAAGAAAATAACATTTCATTTACAATAATATTCCATACTTTATATACTAAATTCAATTCTCCTTCCTACACATTGAATAGCTATTCATTACAAATTTCATTTTAACCTTAGCATAATAAACATTTTCTTCCATTGCAACATAGGAGAGATAAGAAAGATCATTCAACATTACATTATACATTTACAACTTTAATCTTTCAAATAACAACCCTTGAAACAAGCCTAGAACTATCCCTCCCAATTACATTGCTTTTCTTTTCAATTACATCTTTCTAATAATAGATCTCACAATAAAAGGTACATGAATGACCCAAAGGCATTACAACATATCTTTTCATCTTTCCTTTCAAAAATACATAATACAAAATAAAAATATCTACATCAATACATAAATTTGAATGCATCCAAGTCACAAACCACGAACAAGACCTCAAAAGATTTTTACCACCCAACCATGTGGAACTGATGAGGTTCCACCCCTCGTGCTAGGAGATAGAACCAAGATACTCACAAGGCCATAAGCAATCTAAGGCTTAGAATATAAATAAATCCAAGACTCAAAAGAACATAGAATATCATCATACCATAACATAGAGGTCAAGGTTCTAGGATACCACCTAAGTGAGTGTCATCACACAACCTATGTATTGGGATCCACCCTAGCAACCATGTAACCCTGGTCCCCCCTTTATGAATAGGGATCCACCCTGGCAGTTATTCCTGGTCCTGGTACTCCAATCAGGTCTATGTGGCCATTATTATATTCTCTTTCATTATCTTTTGAATCCCCCCTTCCCAAGTTAATTTTTTTAAGGTTATCACTTGTACAAACCCACCCATAGGAACATCTGGCAACCACTTTAGGGTTTCAACACCTATGGTGAACCACTCACTTAAGGTTCCTATCCCCTTACCCCACACACACATGAGCCATGAAAACCACAATTAATCCCAAAATGATCCATCTCATAGGTCTAGGTAACCCTCCAGTGCACTCAGGCCACCTGAACAAGTTCTGACCTTATATTATGGACTCTATCAAAAGCCAAGTATGAACAAAAGCTTAAACTCAAAACCATGTATAGAAATTCACAATATAAAACTTCCCACATGCATTGACACAACATTCCATAGCTTATTTCAAAGATCTAGGAAAAAGTCTCATGTGCCTGAAATTTGGCTAAGTCTGAATTTTTTAAGAAATCTCAAAATTAGAAATTGTATCTTAACTCCCATAAATCTGAAACCTATCCCAATCATCTCAAAAGGTACCTAAACCCTTTATACAAGTATATAAGAAATTAAAGTACGTAAACTTATACTTAAATGTTATACTTGTATACTTGTATAAAGTTTATTTTCCCTCAGTTGACACTAGTTGGTCGGTTAACACTGCATTGGTCGGTTATCACTGCATTGATCAGTTAATACTGCATTGGTTGGTTAATACTGCAATGGTCAGTTGATACAGAGTTGGTCGGTTGATACTAAGTTTGGTCGGTTGATATTGAGTTGGTCAGTTAACACTAAACCAACCTGTCTCGGTTAACACTAAACCAACCTAGTTCGGTTAATGCTAAACTGACCTAGCTCGGTTACTACTGAACCGACCTGAAACTACAAAATATGACTATCAATTTTGACTTACAGGTAAAATAGGGCATTATGGGGACTATGGTTGCCTAATCTGAGAACCTCCCATTTGAGATCTCCCAGTTTCCCTTTAGAAATGGCTCATCAATCCATCCTATCCATCTAACAAATCTATTGTAGGTCTGGACAAAGAAAGGTGGTGCACAAACTGACATGAACCAATAAGGTTTGAAATAATAGTTCTAAATTCTGGAAGCACTCATGAACATTCTAGAAAGAAGGAAGATAAAAAGGAGAATATTAAGGATCCTATATACCAAATTAACCCAAATAAAAGCATCAATTTCACAAAGAAGTCTACAAGAGGAAAATAGTAAGGAAATGACTGCATTTCAATCCTACACCTTCATGACCCTCCCTATTTCTTACTAAACTTCCCTATTTAATTCAATAAAAGATAACTCATCCTTCCACATGTCCATAAACAAAACTATATGATCATACATAATTTTATTATCATATCATATACAAAAACATTCACACACAAAGGGGAAGAATGGAGATTCTTCCCAGTTTAGACCCTACCTTGGGTCCTATGGAGAATCCTCTTCTCTTGACTGGATAATCTCTGCAAAGCTTCAATCATTGAGTAGATATCCTTCTATAATTCTTCCTCTAGAAATCAACTCCCAGCAATCCAAAAAATCTCAAACTCACATAAAATTTCACCAAAAATTTCCAGAGAAATCAATTACAGACAACTCAAAAGAAAACAAATCTTCCAAAAATTAACATCCTCCTACACACAAAAATCCTCAATTATTTATTCCCCAACTATGTGGTTGGAGGAGTTACTTTACGGGAAGCAACTTCTCCAACTTTTGTAGTTGGTTGGAGGAACAAACAAATAATCTCCCATAAAGACTTAATCAAGGTTTTTAATAAATTTAATTAAAATATCTTTTAAACGAAAGCATAACAAGAATAATAGACAAATACCTTCCAAGAAAAACACATAGCACAATAGGAAAACAAGTGGCCTAACTTCTAGGAGGTCTCAAGTTCAACTCCCTCCTAGATAGGCAATTTTACTACAAAGGCCATTTTCCTTTTATTATTATTATTTTTACTTTTTATTTAATACATTTATTAAATATACTTTATTTAACTCACTTTATTTTCTTATTATAAATAACATACCATTTACACAATTAATGAAAACATACAATTATTATTATTATTTACATAAGCATGGATATATGCGTGTGCACCCACATACAAACAATTATAACATAATTATTTATTATATATATAAAATAGATTAATTCTAACTCTTAACATAAACTCAGACCAACATCAAATCAAGTCCATAACATAACTACATTCCACTTCCCAACTAGGATCACTTCCTAAATAGAATTCTAGGTCCATGGGTAACCTTGGGAGTAAGTTGGTTAAATCTCCACACATCAACAGTTTGAGGATTTTGAAGGCATGCTCAAACCTATGTAGCCAGGTGGAGACGATGTCTGGTACCTGCATCTTGCATCACCAATTGATATGCATATACAAATATATAAATATAAATAGATAGTGGAAAATAAGGAGGGAGAGTGTGACATCATGTGGATCTCTCGTGGGAGTAACTATGACTACCCCTCCTCATCCTACATTCACACCAACCAGTGAACATTTAAACCATAATAGGTCAATAGGGTTAGATAATAAAACATCATAACACAAATCAATGTAAAACATTTTACTGATAGCTCATTTCTAGCCATTCATCATTAAATTATAACTCATTTAATATTTCCAAATAAACTACAGTAACCAAATAAATATGCTCAAATGTCTCATAAAATGCTAACTAAATAATAATCATAGTCCATCATAAAATCCAAAGTGTCAAAGTAATAGTCCTGTCAGTCTAACATAGGAAGATGCTAGGGTGGGCATTACAAGTATCCTCATGTTGGGTATATTTCAAGTTTTCTAAGAATGTGGCTTCAGGTCTCTTTTTGTGTTTCTGCAAATGTCTTTGTCTGGTCTAGGGTTTAAATTATCTCAAAATCAGCCATGCTTATGATTGTAAATCCTTACCCTAGGTCTTTGTGCCATTGGGTAGGGTTAAAACTTTCGAAAATCCTAAGTTTTCCCTATTTCTTATATTTCCATGTTACCTTTTTGGCCACTTAAGATTTTCCATTGTGCACATGATCTTTCTTTCCTTAGGTGTTCACTGAATCTCATAATAACTTTTCATGTTACCCTTGTATTCAGTGAACTAGTGACTATGTCTTAATCCTTGTTAAGTTTTCCTTTGGTAACTAAATCTCCCAGTTTTGACTACGGTTAGTCTTTTATCTAGCGATTTGGTGACTATGTGGTCTCCCAATATCTTAATCTTTTGTGGTTTTCTCTTAAAATTCAGTGACTTTGCGTGGCGGTTATCTCCTAATTGCTGAATTGGGCGGTTAGGCTCTAAGTTTTCTGGTGACTCAGCGAGGACTATTGATAATCTTTGGGATCAATGGTGGTTTCTTAATCTCACAATGAATGGGGCCTACAACATGTTATTTAGCAATTTAGCAGTTAAGTCATAATCTCTTGTTCACTAAGTTTGGTGGCTCTGACAAAATAATCTAGCATAGTCTATTAAAAATTGAAATTTTCTTTAGTCGCTGGATCTCAGGAAAAAATGGAAAAGTTCCAATTCATTTGGTGACTCAGTGAATAAGGCATTCATGCAGTCTCATAATCAGTTAGTAAAGCCCTAAGTTATTCAATGATCCAAAGAACAAAGCAATGGTAAAGGTATATTTCCCTCGGTCGCCTAATCTCAGAATAAAATGATTAATGTTTCAAACTTTGGGAGATTTAGTGAATACTATATGTGTTGAATCTTGTGATTAAATGATAACGGTTTAAAAGATTGAGTGACTCAGGGACAACAATGGATTATTTTCAAGATCTACGGCCAACGCTTAATCTCAGGATGTAACCCAAGTTATGAAAAGTATTAAGCAATTGGGAGATTAAGGTTGTTTTCCCAATCTCAAAATAAGACCATGGTTAAGTAATTATTTTAGAGAATACGAGATGCCTTTGTTGACTGAATCACAAGATAAATCAAGAGGTAAGAAAGGCATTCGAAGATTAAGAGATAGAGGTGGTCGCTGATTCCCTAGGTAATGACCATGGTCAATGTTTCAAGTGCATGGGTATAAGAAAGGCTTTGTTTGCTAGATCTCCAAATGGTTGTTGGGTTAAGTAAAAGATTGCGAGAACTTGCAAAATCTTTGGTTGCTCATTCTCCAAATTAAACTGTGGTTGACCCAAGTGTTCTGAGACCTAGAGAATGTTTTGAATTGCCTATTCTCTGAATGTGGTTGGGTTAAGTATTCATTAATAAATAATAATGTTAGCCTTTTCTACATGGAAACGTAATTTGCCGAGTTGGAAAAAAGTAAAAGGCCATCCAATCAGGTTTTAATGAAGGTTTTTTTCAGTAATTAAGGGTTTTAAAGCTAAATTTGTGATCATTTCTTTCATGCTTTATTTCCGAGTTTTTAAATCAACCTATCAACATCCACACCATGACTAGCCTTGATTTGAAGTTGATAGTATGCAAACTTGAATGAAGAGGTGATCAAGGATTGATTTGTAATGATTTTGGCAATTGTACGCATTCAATTCTTGATGTTATATAGATAGGACTCCATTGCTTTCTCTACTTGAAGTTTTTAGAAGATAGTTGTGATTGTTAGTGCAAATGCAGTAAGTGAGAAGTGAAAAGAAGTTGTAGAGCTAAGAAGTATTCATATTCCAAGATGAGTCAACCAGAGCCAAGCATTCTGTCATCCAATGGAGGGACCAAAGAACAGAGTGGTGAAGAGAAGGGGAATCCTAATTATTTAGATGAATTCATCAAATTGCTTCTTAGGTCCAACCAGAATAAGAAAACCATTAATGAGGCTTTTGAAGACATAATGGAGAATTGCAGAGACCTTGTCACTCCTTTTGGATGAGGTTACACCATTTTCACTTACTTTTATAACAATAGGAGTAAAGGTATACCAATTTTCAATGCTTGGGTCTTAGGAATGATGAATTTGATTGTCCCAGATGTCTTTTTAGATGTTGACCTTATCATTGAATTGGCTAGAGTATATGACCCTATTTCAAAAAACATTAGGAGAGAAAATCAGTTTTCCTTAGTAATGTTAGATAAGGGATCCTTTATGAAAGATTTTGATTTCTTCTCTTCCTCTTCCACTAAAATTGACTTAAAGGAGGAGAAAAATTTCATAAGTAAGGTTGGGTCTATGAAAAGTCAAATGAGAAGACACATGCCTAAACAGGATAAGTACATAGCCCCTCTCCCTTCAAACATGAAGGCCCCTTAATAGTTTAAAAACCTCAATTTCTATATGATATTCTTGTGCCATGGGTTGTGTAGAGTTGTAGGGATAGATGGTGATCCAGAGATGTTGCCTACTAACCTTTTGATGATTATCCTTGGTATTCAAAATTCCCATGCTAATATAAATTATGATTACATCTAGTATGTGATCTACAGGATACATGAAGGTCTAGTTGTTGTCAAGCAGAATAAGAGGCCAGTGAAGTTATGCATTATTCCCTTCTCATGCATTTAATTATGTATTTCAATATTGATAGCCTGGATGCTCAATTGCTTAAACCAAGGTTCAAGTTTGAGGGTCAGCACAATCTAGTGCAATACTAGCTAAGGGTATGGAATTACACTTCTAATGAGTTTGATTTTGGTGTGTTCCAAAATTATGTTGTGTTCCCAATTATGAGATTATTAGGGACAAATGTGGTAAGGTTGCAACCCAAGATTTTGAAGCTTCTGAGGCCTATGAAGCATGAAGATAGGTGGCAGGGAAACCACAATTGGCGTGACTTCTACCTAGGGGATAACTTCATTGTACATTAGGGCTTATGGTTGCCCACAACCCCTACATCTGCTTCCAAGGTTTGAGCCTCTAAGGGTTTTCCTATTAGAGTTAATTTGGTAGTTGATCTTGAATAATAAAGAGCATTTGGCACCTCATAGGAAGGGCACCTTCACGCCAAGGAAATTAAGGTTAGGTAGTTTCCTGATTGGAAAGAGAGCATTGCCACAGATTAGTAGTTGGCTAAATCATTTCAAAATTATTTCTGGTACTTGCAGATACATTGATCCTGAAGATTTCATTAGGACTATAATAATGACCCTCATTCCCAACATTGGTACTATAAGGAATCATGAGGGCTGTGAAGAAGAAGATGTAAATAGGAACATCTTAGATGTGGATGAGGCTGGTAGCAGGTTCACCAAGTAGTTTGATTTGTTAAGATTGGAGGCCCAGATCAAGGAGGCAAAAATTGATTTTGGGGGGTTTTTCCCTGATCTCCCATAATTGAAGAGGATGGATAGGATGATTGAAATGTATGGTACCTTGTCAAGCTAGATGGAGGGAATGCTTGAAGAGAAGTTGGGTATAAAGAAGGATTAATCCACCTCTAATTATGAGGAGTATACTGATGAATCACAAGAGGGTGATAGTCCACCTCAAGCTAAGGACTCACCTATCATTAACTTGACTCAAGATCCACCAGAAGCAGGGGATACATTAGAGCCACCATTGAAGAAACAAAAATGTGAGGTGGGGGAACCTTCTAAGGAGAAGAAACAAAAAAAGATAATAGATAGAGGTTCTACTCTAGTACCTGGTAACCGAGCTTATCATCATTAGTTGAGAAAAGCTATAAGAGAGGGAAAGAAGGTAGTGTCCAAAGTGGAAGAGGAATTTCCTCTATTGCTAGGAAAAGATGAAAGAGAGTTGTATCAAGAGTAATTCCTTAGTGATGACCAGTTCATCAAAGGTGAAAAATTCAAGAACTTCCTCATTTGGAAGAAATCATAGGAGGTTTCAAAGGCCCTTCCAGAGGAAATGGAACCAAGTGAGGAGACCATGAGGGATCTAACTTCTTATGACCCTAGCCTTGAAAAGATTAATGTTGATGAGGTGAGAGAAATGGTAAAATCAAGTGGAATTCTCTTGACTCCTTGATGGGATATAACTTTGGCTTTCATCATAGATCAGATTAGAAAGTAGATAGAGGGTATCCTATCTTATGAGGTGCATTTTGGAGACATGAGAAGGGGAAGTGTCTATGACCCTAAGTCCCAAGTTGTTGCATTGTGGTCTCTTGATCCTAGAACTCAAAAGCCTTCTCTGGTGAGTATTAGAGATAAATTGGAAGGAGATAAGATTGTCTGGACTACCCAGAATACCACTGATCTTGAGGTGTCCAAGGTTGTGACACACTTTACCCACCTCAATGAAGCAAACATAGCTTAGTTGGCAAAAAAATATTCTTAGTTGTTTGAGAATTCAATGTAGATTGGTAAGGACAGATATTTGAAACTAATGAGGATCAAGAAAATGGAGGATGAACTAGGTGATATGAAGGCCAACCTTGAAGAAGCTTCAAAAGTAGTTCCTCCTCCTACTTTGCAGATTGAGGCCCCCTCCCAACCAATGGCAAAAATTCTTGACAGGCCATCAGAGGATTTAGAAAAGGTAAGGCTTGATGCAGCCTTAGAGACTATGTCAGATGTTGTGCAACATAGATTTGATAAAGTAAAGCAGAAAATAGACTCAGTCCATCAGTCAGTTGACATGTTGCATAAAATAAATGAGAAGGTGAATGAGTCAGTGGCTACTTTGGAGCCACTTTTCAGTGTTTGGTCTAGGAGGAGTACATTATTTGAAAAGATTGATACATTGCAACCTCATAGGCCAGATCTCCCTGAGGTAGTTACTAAAGTGTTTGAAAAGATAGGGTTAGTCAGTGCCATCTCAAAGTTTTTTAAACGAAAATCAAATAAGGTGAAGGCCAAGTTGGCCATGTTTGATAAAGATTATAGAAAACATTTTCCCTTTGTTTACAATAATGATGGAAGTGTAGTAAGTATGGATGAGTGGAATTCAAGCATGGACTAGATAATGATTAAGTAAGAGGCTTTCCTCGACAGTGATGGTTCCTTGGACTTAGATGGGTGCAATAACATAATTGAAAACTTGATCAAAGTTGAAAATGATTCCATTAAGTTTGTTTCAGATATTAAGGGCATCAATGATTCTAGTTGGGATTTGTAGATCAAGTCATTACTTGACTTGCAGGGATATAATTGTCCCTTAGATGATGATGTAGCTGCATAGGACAAGAACACAAGGAAAAAGAAAAAGAAACCAGTTGTCATGGAGCTGGAGGCAGAAGAAGAAGAATAGAGTACACCTATCACTTGATCCAAAAATTTAGAGAGAGAAAGTATTAGACAAAGAATGATGTAAGTAAGCCTATATTGGTAGTCGTCATTCATGCAACAACCTCAAGAAACTACTCTGAAATATCCTCAAATGAAGGTGCCAGCTGTGAAGATTCCATTTGTTTGGAAGTTGTTTTGTGTTTCTCCAGTCTCTTTGTCATCATATTTTGTACTTTTTGTCTATAGTGAAAGTCACTTTCCTGGCTATCCAAAGCTTATTGCATCATTTCTTTGAGGATTCCAAGATAGCCAGTGATATATATAGAAATCTTTCTTCTTTTGCAAGGGCGGTTGATTTTACTTTGTAAAGAGAGTTCTGATAATAGGATCTTATTTCTTACAAGTCTCTATCAAGAATTTATTGATATAGTTGATATATCAATACAATATACTGGAACTTATTTGCTAATTTTGGTTGTCTTCACATATGGATGTTTAAGTTCTTTTATGTATTAAATTGTAAGGCACTTTAATACATTGTTTACAAGGTAGCTATAGGGGTTAAGCTCAAGTTTCTTTCAATGGAAGAATAAATCTTAAGGGAGGTCTTTGGGAATTAATTATCCATGTATTAATTTGATAGAAGGGTTAGCAATTGGGAAAATGGAGTGTTAGGCACCTCATTTGAGTTTTGTTATATCTATTTTGATAGGTTTTCTGTTGATGTAGGGTTTTGACTCTGGTGCCCTAGGATAAGGCACTGGTTATTGCTTAATTTGCATGTATTCACCATCAAAAAATCAAATAAGAAGTTCAATTTAAATTTGTTGTACATTTTTGAATTGTATCATCTATGTCAAGCACATAGATCACTATTGTAATGCTTTGTAGAAGCTATTAAGAAAGGTAAATGTGCCTGAGTTTTATACTCAAAGTGAAGAAGGTTTTTTAACCTTAATACCTTAGCATTTGAATTTTGTTAGATGCATCTATTGGGAGTGCTAGAGTTTTGATTTCAGAAGTTTTTGAATCCTTTTAATCATCTACAAGTTTAAGTACTAACAAAATTGGTGACTCTGGTGGAGAATTAACAAGAATACACAATGGATTTGTTATGTTCATGCTAAACCATCTATTGTATTTTTTACAGACCAGCTTTATAAATTTTCTAGTCCCATTTGTTTCTGGGTGGTGACTCTGAGCTCTGTCTTTACCAATTGTTGGTATTCATGCAAATATTTGTTGTATTGTGTTAAACACATCATGAGTCAGCAAAGATTTACTCAGTCATATTTCAAAGATCATCGAGAGAGTAATATGGGTGATAAAATTCATACACCTAGTAGGAAACAGTGGTCTAGGAGAGATCATTTCAGTGCCAATTTTTCCTAGACCCTCAAGAGAAATAATCCCTACACCCATTCCTCAAGAAGCCTCTTCTTCTACTAATGACCCTAAATTTATTAAGAAAACCAAGCTTAATGCTGAAGAAGTCATGGAGATACACTTTTTCCCTGCAAGAGAAACTTTAGATGACATGGGGGAAACCTCTATTGTAGACATTGCCTTTTATGATTCAGAAAAGTTGAGAGAGGAAGTAATAGCTCTGAGGAATAAAAAATGTGAGCAATTGTTAGAGATTGCCAATAGGAGAAAGGTAAGGGAATAAAAAATGTATGAATTACTTATGGAAAGGCAAGACCTCATAAGGAAGACCAAGAATAATGAGATCTAGGCTAAAGATCTAAGTCAAAATGTCTAAGGTTTAGATAGAGAACTATTTGGTGCCATGGGAGCCTTAAGAAAACAAGTTGATGGTAATAAAACTGATCTACATAAAGATGAATTTGAGGGAGAGGGTCATGTTCTTCAACAATTGCAACCATCATAAATTAAAAGAAATGAGGATGTTAGAAATGATACCAGGGATTTGTTTGATAAAGGGAAACAAAAGGTAGTTGGTGTAACTATCAATAAACCTAAGAAGAATGTTGTTGTTTCTAATACTGTGTTCTAGGAAAGCCTAGAATTGGAAAAGGCAAGAAAGGCTAAGGAGGATTTGGCTCTTCAACTTGAGAAGTTAGAATTGGAGGTTGTTGTTGATGAAATGAAAAGACAAATAGCCTTCTTGCATACTAATATGAATAAGTCTACTAGTAGCTCAGTCCCTATAACTTCAGGAACAATACCATCAAACTAGTTTGGTAATACAATTCCCAATGCCCAAGTCTCAAATCCCAAACAAAGTGCACCTAGACCTATTTCAAATACCAATCCAACAGCTCTGGTGACTAGTGGTCCAATTGTGATTGTGCTTGGTCAAAATGTTGGAAAAATACCCCATATCCCACCAAATTTCCAAAGAAGCCTAGTTCACCTAGATAGATATAGGTCTTTTTTCTTTGATGGTATCCCTAGTTAGCCTAATGTTATCCCAAATGAGATTAGAGAAAAGATCCCTAAGCTCACAGGAAACAATGTGGTTACATGTGAAGAGCATTTGAAATTCTTTACAGCCAAAATTAATGACTGAGATTGAACATGTGGATGTTGTAACGAATCTTTTTGTTCAGTCATTAATTGAAGATGTCAGGGATTGGTATAGAGGTTTACCATAGAATAGAATTGCATCATGGGATGAGTTTTTTAGAATCTTTAAGGAACAATATGCAGAACATGTTAATTTAAGGTACATGCTCAATGAGTTTAATAAGATCAATCCCTTATTAGCCACAAAAATGCAAGCTGAGTTGACAAAATTAAGAGATGCTGGTATAATTCAGCCTATTAGGCATTCCTCCTAGGTTTCAAATCTTGTGCCAATTAGGAAAAAGAATGGTGATATTAGACTTTGTGTAGACTTCAGAAATTTGAATGTTGCCTCACTAAAAGATAATTATGAGTTGCCAAATATGGAGGCTGAGCTGCATAGAGTGACTGGTTGTGATTTTTTGTCTATGATGGATGGTTTTTTAGGCTACAACCAGGTTTTGGTCAAAGACTCTGAATAGTTTAAGACAACATTCACCACTCCATGGGGAACCTATGTGTATGTCTATATGCCTTTTGGTTTGAAAAATGCTGGAGAAACCTTTCAGAGGGCAGTGGATGTTGCTTTTAAGGATTTGATTAATATCCTTATGGTTGTGTATCAAGATGATGTAACTACATACTCTAAAAAGGTTGAGGATCACTATAACCATTTGGAGAAGGTCATTGTCAAGGCTTTGGAATTTGGTATCTCATTGAATCCCAAGAAGTGTCAATTTGTTGTAACTAAAGGAAAATTGCTTGGTCATATAGTGTTAAAAGAGGGAGGAAGAATTGATCATGAGAGAGTAGAGGAAAACAAAAAGGTCCCTCCCCCAAAGAATATTAAATCTATGCAATAATTTTTGGGACAAATCAATTTTGTCAGGAGGTTTATTGCTAATTTTGTAGAACTAGTCAAGCTCCTAAAGAAAGATGTAAAGTTTGATTAGAACTGTGAAGCTCATCAAGCTTTTGAAAAGATCAAACAAGCAATCCAAGAAGCCCCTGTCTTGATATCTCATGATTATTCCAAGCCTTTCTCTTTATTTTCCTTTGCTTCTTTTCACACAATTGCAGCCATTCTGTTACAAAAGGATGAAGAGGGATTTGAACATCCCATTGCCTTCTTTAGTAAATCACTGCAATCTGTTGAGTTGAATTATGAATTGATGGAAAAGTAGGCATATGCACTAGTCAAGGCCTTTAGACCTTATCTTGTTTGTGCAAAAGTGAATGCATATGTACCTCATATAGTAGTAAAGGACATCTTAGTTCAGAGTGAGGTCACTAGAAAGAGATGTAAGTGGATTAATAGGATCCAAGAATTTGATATACAACTCCATATTACCAATCTTGTAAGAGGTTTGGGACTTGCAAAGCTTATGACAAAGGAGAATATGGATCATGTACAAGTAAATAATGTTTCCATTGGTGGAGGAAATGTGACTAGTATTGAGATGCAACCATGGTACACAAATATTGTTAATTTTCTCAAACATTCTAGTTGTCCACAAGAGTTGAATGATAATCAAAGGAGAAGCTTGAGATTGCAGGCTCAGAGGTATGTGTTGATACAAAGTGATTTGTTTTGGAAAGACAATGATGGAATATTTATTTTGTGTTTAGACAAGGGCCAATCTAAAAAGGTTTTGAAAGATATGCACTCTAGATTATGTGGAGGGCATCATTCAGCTTGATCAACAACTCATAAGATTCTAAGAGTTGGATACTATTGACCTATTTTGTTTAAAGACGCTCATTCATTTGTCTAGAAATGTGAGCCATGTCAGAGATTCTCAAAAAATTTAAAGCTCTTAGGTGTCCTGTTATTAAATCATGTGGTTGCATAAGCTCCTTTTACTATGTGAGGCATGGATTTTATTGGGGAATTTTTCTGAAAAAACCAGTGGTGGGTATAGTTATATTTTGGTTGCCACTGATTATTTCACCAAATGGATTGAAGCAATTCTAACTAAAAGGGAAACCAATGTAGTTGTGACTAAGTTTTTAATGAATAATATAATAACTAGGTTTGGTGTCCCCATCAAACTAGTAATAGACAATGCAATGAGCTTTAGGTCGCAGGAATTTACTGACTTTTTCTCAGAGATGGGAATAATTCTATCATAATCATCCCCATACCATCCACATGAAAATGGGCAGGAAGAATCTAGTAACAAGAATATTTTGCAGATTTTAAAGAAGACTCTGGAAAAAAAAAAGGATTTGGCATGCAAAACTAAAATTGGCATTGTGGACAGATAGAATTGTTGAGAAGAAAGCAACGGGGAAATCCCCTTTTGAGATGGTTTGTGCTGTGAAGCCCAGACTTTGCGTAAATAATTTTTTACCTATCTACCAATTCATACAAGAGGAAGATATGGAAATTAGTGATCCATTACAAGATAGGATGATCCAACTAGTTGAATTGGATGAGATTAGGAGGGAAGGTCAAAAAGAAAATGTGAAGTTGCAACAGAAAATGAAGTATCTTTTTGACAAGAGAGCTACTATTAGAAAATTCCAGGCTACTGATATGGTTCTTCAATTGAATACTAGGGCTAAGGATAAAGGTAAGCATAATAAATTTGAATCCCTATGGTTAGGCCCTTTTATTATTCACCAGATTCATGGAAAGGATTCATATTTCTTAAGAAACTTGGATGGTGAAGAACAAGAATTGCCAGTGCATGGACAATTTCTGAGATATTTCTTCAATTGATTCTCAATATTTTCCATGCACAGTAGCTTTTATATATATGTATAGGTGTGTTTGCTTATGTTGTGTGTTTTCTTCCTACTTTAGGTTAGGTTTTTGTGGTCTGCCACCCAGAGATTCATGGTTTCTTGCTATGAACTTGCATTCAAGCATCCTTAGATAGAGCCACTATTGGGTATATTTCAAGTTTTCTAAGAATGTGGCTTTAGGTCTATTTTTGTGTCTTTGCAAATATCTTTGTCTGGTCTAGGGTTTAAATTTTCTCAAAATCAGTCATGCTTATGCTTGTAAATCCTTTCCCTAGGTCTTTGTGCCCTTGGTAGGGTTAAATCTTTCAAAAATCCTAAGTTTGCACTAGTTCTTATATTTTCATGTTATCTTTTTGGCCACTTAAGATTTTCCATTATACACATGATCTTTCTTTCCTTAGGCATTCGCTGAATCTCATAATAAATTTTCATGTTACCATTTTATTCAGTGAACTGATGACTATGTCTTAATCCTTGTTAAGTCTTTCTTTGGTCAATGAATCTCCCAGTTCTGGCCATGGTTAGTATTTTATCTAGTGATTCAGTGACTGTGTGGTCTCCTAATCTCTTAATCTTTGGCAGTTTTCTCTTGACATTCAGTGACTTGGCATGGCGGTTATCTCCCAATCATTGAATTGGGTGGTCAGGCTCTAAGTTTTTTGGAAAATCAGTGAGGACTATTGATCATCTTTGGAATCAATGGTGGTGTCTTAATCTCACAATTAATGGGGCCTACAACAACTTCTTCAGTGATTTAATGGTTGAGTCATAATCTCTTGTTCACTAAGTTTGGTGGCTCTGACAAAATAATTTGGCAAAGTCTATTAAAAAGTGAAATTTTCTTCAGTCGTTGGATCTTGGGAAAAAATAGCAAAGTTCCAAATCATTTGGTGACTCAGTGAATAAGGAGTTTGTGCAATCTCATAATTAGTTAGTAAAGCCCTAAGTTATTCAGCAATATGGAGAACAAAGTAATGGTAAAGGTATATTTCCCTTGGTTGCCTAATCTCAGAATAAAATGATTAATGTTTCAAACTTTGGGAGATTCAGTGAATACTGTATACACTGAATCTCAAGATTAAATGATAATGGTTTAAAATATTTAGCAACTTAGGGACAACCACTTCTTGTTTTCAAGATCTATAGTCACTGCTTAATCTCAGGATGTAACTCAAGTTATGAAAAGTATTCAGCAATTGGGAGATTAAGTTTGTTTGCCCAATCTCCAAATAAAGCCATGGTTAAGTAATTCTTTTAGAGAATACGAGATGCCTTTTTTCACAATTGCGGGATAAATCAAGAGTTAAGCCAAGAATTTAGAGATTAAGAGATAGAGGTGGTCGCTAATTCTCTAAATAATGGTTGTGGTCAATGTTTCAAGTGCACGGGTATAAGAAAGGCTTTGTTCGCTAGATCTCCAAATGGTTGTTGGGTTAAGTAAAACATTCCAAGAACTAGTGAAATCTTTGGTCGCTCATTCTCCAAATTAAACCATGGTTGACCCAAGTGTTCCAAGACCTGGAGAATGTTTTCACATGCCTATTCTCTGAATGTGGTCGGGTTATGATGGGTTTCAAAGGGTTAATCTGAGGACCATTGATCATCTTTGGGATCAACGGTGGTCACTGAATCTCCAAGTTATGTCATGAGTTAGCAAATCATTATGAGATCACGTGAATGGCTTTGTCACTGAATCTCCAAGCTTAACCTAGGATGAACATTTATTTTAGGTATCATGAGAACCTTTGTTTGCTGGATTTCCAAGTCAAATCTGGTTAAGTGTTCATTAATAAAAAATGATGTTAGTCATTTCTACATGGAAAAGTACTCTGCTGAGTTTGAAAAAAGTAAAAGGCCATCCAATTAGGTTTTAACGAGGGTTTTTTTAGTAATTAAAGGTTTTAAAGCTAAAGTCATGATCATTGCTTTCATGCTTTATTTCTGAGTTTTTAAATCAACCTGTCAACATCCACATCATGGCTAGCCTTGATTTAAAGTTGCTAGTATGTAAAATTGAATGCAGAGGTGGTCAATGATTGATTTGTAATGATTTTGGCAACTGTACACATTCAATTCTTGAAGTTATATAGACAGGACTCCATTTATTTCTGTGCTCGAAGTTTTCTAAAGATAGTTGTGATTGTTAGTGCAAAAGTAGTAAGTGAGAAGTGAAAAGAAGTTGCAGAGATGAGAAGTATTCATATTCCAATATGAGTCAACTAGAACTGAGCATTGCATCATCCAGTGGAGGGGCCAATGAATAGAGTGGTGAAGAGAAGGGAAGCCCAATTATTCAGATGATTTCATGAAATTGCTTCCCGAGTCCAACCAGAATAAGAAAGCCACTAATGAGTCTTTTGAAGACATAATAGAGAATTGCAGAGACCCTATCACTCCTTCTAGATTAGGTTACACCATTTTCACTTACTTTTATAACAATAGGAGTAAAATTGTACCAATTTACAATGCTTGGGTCTTAGGAATGGCAAAGTTGATTATCCCAGATGTCTTTTTAGATGTTGACCTTATCATTGAACTAGCTAGAGTATATGAACCTATTTCAAAAACCAATAGGGGAGAAGATTAGTTTGCCTTGGTAACCTTAGATAAGGGATCCTTTATGAAATATTTTGATTTCTTCTCTTCCTCTTCCACTAAAATTGACTTAAAGAAGGAGAAGCAAAAGTACATGAGTAATGTGGGGTTTGTGAAAAGTCAAATGAGCAGACACATGCCTAAACAAGGTAAGTACATAGCCCCTCTCCCTACAAACATGAAAGCCCCTTATGAGTTTAAAAACCTCAATTTCTATATGAAATTCTTGTCCCATGGGTTGTGTAGAGTTGTAGGGATAGATGGTGATCCAGAGATGTTTCCTACTGACCTTTTGATGATTATCCTTGGTATTCAAAATTCCCATGCTAATACAGATTATGATTACATCTAGTATGTGATCAACAAGATACACAAAGGTCTAGTTGTTGTCAAGAAGAATAAGAGGCTAGTGAAGTTTATGAATTATTCCCCTCTCATGCATTTAATTATGTATTTCAATATTGATAGTTTGGATGCTCGGGTGCTTAAACCAAGGTTCATGTTCGAGGGCCAACACAATCTAGTGCAATACTAGCTAAGGGTGTGGGATTACACTTCTAATGAGTGTGATTTCTATGAGTTCCAAAATTATGTTGTATTCCTTATTATGAGATTATTAGGGACAAATGTGGTAAGGTTCCAACCCAAGATTTTGAAGCTTCTGAGGCCTATATAGTATGAAGATAGGTGGCAGGGAAACCAAAATTTAGGTGATTTCTGTTGGATTAGGAGAGATAGGGTACTGAGAGGGGAGGGGTGAATCAGTGCCCACAAAAAATTTAACTCATAAACCTTCTAGATCTAAAACATAAAATAGTAGTAACCTTCAAAATAAATTGTATCCAATGCATGTATCATTCATCCATTCAACTTGTAAAAGTAAATAACATGAAATCAACAATATAATCAACACATAACACAAGTATTTTGGTAACACAGAAACCCTTGTTAGAAGGTAAAAAATGTGGTGGGGATGACACCCACAAATTCTTCACTACTGTAGATAGAAAAGGTTTTCCTGTTAGGGCTACAAGTGTTGATCACTTCTAGTGATCTTACCCTATTAGGAGTAACATATTAGATTAGGTACATCTACCTAGTGATAAGATTTTAGCAACACTACTTGAATGTGCACTTAGTTAAGAGATTTAAAAAAGATTGTTAGGTCTACTCTGTTAAGAAATTTTACCAAAACTCTATTACAATTATTAGAGAATAACAAGTAACTATCTACTAATGACAACTCAACTTGTCTGATATAGATCAATAAAGTACTAACTAGATATCACCTTGTAGTGTGAAAATCTCTGCTCTGAATTGGTCAGTTAGCCTACTCTGATTCTGCTCAATCTGATTTCCTCTGAATATTGTTCTACTCTGTCAATTGATAATCTTGAAGTATGGCTAGTGATTCAAGTGCTTCTTCATTCATACATCAGTTACATCAAAATGATGCAAAATATACAATTATATAGCATACTTCTTTATGTCACTTATACAATTAGGTTACAATATCTTAGAGAAACCCTTAAGATCTACGGTGTACAAAAATAACCTAGATCAAACAATTACATAAGATCTTCATTGCATTAAACGAATATCTCAACAATAAATTATCCCCAATCTTGGTAAAATGTTTTTTGATTATGTTGTAACTGTTTGCATAGATAGATGTGCCATTTCTGATTTCTATGCCATTTATTGTGATCCTTGATAAACACTATAAATACTACTTCGTAATTACACTGGTGCTTGGTGTTTACTGTCGCTCGGTATCAGTGTCTGATGCTTAGTAAAATAGTTATGTGCTTGATGTAAAGAGTTAACCAACTAGCTTGTAATGCTTGCTTTTACCGACAAGGTTAACATAAGTAACCGACCGCTATCCTTGATACTAATGAAAACCATTAATGCTCAAATAGTGATAACAATCTCCCCCTTTGGCATTAGTATCAAAACCTTAATGTATGACCTTATGTCTCAAAAATTATATTTCCTCCATATGCATATATACTCATCAAAATTTTCTATAGACTCCCCCTTAGCGCATGCTCCTGCTAATGTGTAGTATACTTAGCATCTAGATACATATTTGGCATATACATTATTATCCCCCTTTTTTATATTAATACCAAATACAAAAATGTATACTTACAGCTTATGGAAAATGTGTTGATGGGTTTTCTTCAATGACTCCAAGAGGTTTTCCCATTCCTCTTTCAAGTTGGTGAGAGCAATGTGCTCAAGACTGACTTGTGCATGCATGTCAAAGATGTTATCCAACATAGAAATCTATGGTGTTGCAACAAGTTGTTCTTCTTTGACAATATGTTTCTCAAAAAATTTTAGGTAGGGTAAGAGCTTGGTTTGTAATTCACTGACCTGATAACTAGTCCTTTCTTCTTATTTCCTGAGATCTGCTATCAACTGCCCGAGTTCTTGAACTCTGAGTATATGCTTTGAAAAATATCGTGGCTCAGTTGTAGCTGCATGTGCATTGGCCTTGATTTCATTTTCCAACTCTTTGATCTTTTCACTGATCTTGACAGTGAATATTTCCACAATGCATAGCTTCAGTAAGATTTGACAAATTAACTGAATGATAGATTTGATCTCAGTAATTACCTCAACTAATTTAACCTTGTTGATTTCCATTTCTTGGCTAATTCTTTATGCTAGTTTATTATGAATCTTTGACTCTACCCTTTCTTCTATTCTCTTGTTGGTATTGACATCTGGGGCATTAATTCCTTCAACAAGAGTAGCAAGTTGGTCCATAATCAGAATATCCTCATCTACATGTACCTCAGGTACAACCTGTTGTAAGATATCTCTTACATTTACTAATATTTCCTTGCTCTTACTCTCTTGTCTCAATTTCTCTTGGGTTGCTTTCCTTGTGCATAACTCTCCATATTTTCTTAGTTCTTCAAGGCTAACGGTCCTTGGGTCATAGTCGGGTATCACAATAACTTCATCTAATGTGACCGGCCCTTTTCCTTTCTTTTTCTTCTTCTTCTCTAGTTCTTGTGGTGAACTCTTTGCAACTAGAACAATGGCTTTTTCTTCTGCCCTCGGAGTGTTCTACCCGGTTGACACATTGACTTACTTTTTCTGCTCCTTGGTAACTTGTGTGTCGATTGACTGAGATGGAGCCTGTGATGCTGTGTTAGGTGGGGTAGCCTTGGTTATAGTAGGATTCTCTAGATCCTTTGTATTTGTTGTTGGTGCCTCTTTCTCTTCAGGCTTATTTTTTTCTGTAGGAGGTTTGGTACTTTGTTCCCTTGTTGTATCTTGTGGTTTCTCAGGGTCTGAGCCATCGAGTTATTCCTTTGTCAAAATTTCAACTTCTTCTACAAGTACATGAAGCTCACCTGGTATTGATATGAATGCACACTCGGTAACTTATGCTTCAACCTATGTATTATCTTGTGCAATATTCACATCTTCATCATCATCTCTGTCATCAAGATCACTATTTTTAATGTCCTCAATGAGTACACCATTATCATTTTTCTCCTTTACTTGGATCTCTACTAGATCTGGTGCATCTTGTGAATTGTCCTTAATTTCTTCTATAATTGTTGTATCAATTACCACGGTAAATGATACCTCTGACTCTTTGATCTTCTTTGCTACATTTTCCTCAATGAATATACCTTTACCTTTGGAATTCTTTCTCTTTTTAGATAAATTCTAAAATGCAATTTTCTCATTCTGCTCTCTGACAACAAGAATTGAAGTCCAGATGAGTTGAGAAGACTCATCAAGTTCTACCAGATTGTCATCTAACACTAGCATAGCTCGGCCTTTTATTTTGAATCTCTTCACATAAGTGTCCATAAGCTCTTTAATCTCATCAAGAGATATGTTCAGTGCTACCGATACAAAAATTTGTTCTTTCCTTTTTCTCTCAATTTCCAAGGCATAAGACCACTTTTGATTTATTCTCTCCTCTAATGCCTTGGGAAGTGACCATTCAAACTCTAATGGAGCTTGTTTGAAGTGAATCATCATCTAGATGATTACTTCCTCAATTTTGTTTTGATCTTCATTTGACATACTATCAAATCTGTTGAGTTCCAAATTAGAGAGATCTCCATGCTCAATTATATCTATAGAAACCTCATCAATTGGTCTTTCTTTTTTATTGACTACCTTGAATTGACTTTGATGATTTTCATTTTCATCTTCCTCAAGATCTTCCTTACTTCTTATTAACCTTCTTCTTTTCTTCGGTGCTTCAGATACAACCTTGCATCCTCTTTTTTCACATGTTGTTGTTGGTGTAGCTACTTTACGTTTTACTATTTTCTTAGCTCCCTTCTTCTATGGTCATGAAGCTACAGTTGATGACCTTGTGTGTGCACCTGTTTGCATTGGCAACTGCCTCTTCTTTGGAACTAGTATGAGAGAAACTGGTTTAGAGTGTTTTTCTTCTTTGGACTCAGTTTCTTCACTATCATATGGTTTGTCAACTAACATTAACTGACCTTCGGTTGTAGTTTCAACCGGTGACTCCTTAGATGAGTCAGATACGTCCCCAAAATGCTCAGTTAAAACTTTCTTCATTTTCTTTTCTTTTCTCATCATTTTATCGATGACAAGCCCTATTTTAATTCTTGATTTTGCTTCTTCAAAGGTTCCAAACCTTTCAGCCTTTTTGTCTTTCGGTAATGCCAGCAGTGCCTTGATTGATTTCAATCTAAAATCATGATCCATTTCATAGCCCATAGGTGCTATTAATTTTATCCTTGGTTCAACAACTTTAATCAATAATGTATGGTCGGTGTTCACTAGGAAACAAATGTTCATCTCATATTTCTTGACCAATGAACTTGGAATCCTGCTTCTCATATTCATCTTTACTTTTAAATCCTCAAAATAATTATCTATAACATTTTCAGCATTATCTCCTAGACCTTTCATAATATCAAAAATTTGTTAAGTGATCAGTTTATCACCTATCCAGTCAGTGTGACCAACAGAGGGAAATAATTTTTGGAGATAGAAAAATAAACATACAATTAGTGAACCAAACTTACAGGTATTTGACTTTTTTGACTTGATGGTTTTCATGTTTTCTTCAACCTATCTTAGTAGTAGCTCGATAAGGTCTATTTGATGTCCCTTCTTTATCAATTTGTGAACCATATCAATTGCACTACATGGTACATTGTTTACTCTGCTCGACTGAAAAATCTTGTAGCTAATTACATGTGTTGCAAACTTAACTTCTAGATCCACAATGGATGCAATCTTTAGTTCTCTACTGTCCCATGCTGCACCAGTATTTTTCTCAACATCAACTTGCAATGAACTATGAAATGCTTTGACCTTGTCTGTAGTAGGGTAACCAATAACCCTGTTAATCATCCTCTTCGTTACTTGTATTGGTCTATTTAACTAGAATATGCCTTCATGATAGCAAATTAACACAACCCTAATCCATTCATTCTTAAAATTCCTCGGGAAATTTAGGGCATTGGTGAGTCCAAGTGTTTCAACCAATTTATGCTCTGGTTTCAGTTGTATTTCTTTATCACAAAGTGCCTGATATGCAACATACATATCAAAATCTCATATTTCACTAATTTTACAGTGAATGTACGATCGTATGTCTTCATTTAACAAAACCCTAGGTGGGATGCTTGAAAAAGTGCCCGTTGAATCCATTTTAGATGCAACTTTCAGGTGTAACTTATAATGAGGTTCCTTGTAGCTTGCTGACACAATTAGATTAATCAGAATATATCAAAGAATGTGCTTGGTTTGATCTACAATAGCTTGAATGACCTTGAAAGATTCTTTTCTCGAACACACTCTGTGAAATTTTAGCTCTCTAAAATCACAATGTGAAAAAATGAACTCTTACTTCTGTGTATTTATAGAATTTTTGTATTCCCGCTCAAAAATTTATGAAATAAATGCCTGACCTACTTTTCAGTTCATGACAACTATCAGCTTGTCGAAAACTACAAACTTTCATCAACTTAGTTAACACAAGATTTCTTTTCTCAATTGATACTGATACTCGGTTAACCTTGAATAGTGATTACCGATGGGTAACCATTTCTCGGTCTAACTTTTACTAACTATATAACTTTGTTAGCTCAAAACATATAAACCACAATGCATAATTATTCATGTAGATTTGGTATGTGCTCATCATGTATAAGGAATTGTATGTAAAATATGATCATTTTGAAATGTTAGTCCCATACATATCTATATCACCTTAGGTGGATGTACCGATGTCACCTAATCCAGTGGATGAGGTTTCATTGATAGCATTACTTGACTTAGCATTCTCATTAGATGCCTTTCTCCACACAGTGTTCCTAATTCTCATGATATATGCAATAGTGTTTCCACTCTCAAATACATGACCTTCTTTTGGTGCTCAGTATCTGCAGTTCTTTCTTAAATGACCGACCTTATGATAATGCAAACATGCCATTCCAGTACCTATCCAGCTTCATGATTATCCAGCCTATCTTTTCCTATTATAGTTTCCTGCAATGTGCCCATATCTACCACATGAAATATAGTTAGCCCATGTGTTGTAATCCCAAACATAAGAATTATCTTGTCTCTTTGGTTGATAAGGCTTGCATTGTGTCTTCTTCTTAGGAGTCCATACTTGCTTCATCTTAGCCTTACACTCTCATGAAATGTATCCATGTTCATTACAAGTATAGCATAATTTCTCCACAATAGCATTGTTAGCATTCTTATTCATCTTAGCTCTACATTCATAAGCTTGATGACCAAATTTTCTACAGTAATAACAATGTCTATTAAACTTAGGAGTGATAGGAGGTTTACCTTGTGCTTTGCTTCTATAAACATTAGAAGGATGTCCCGGTTTGCCACAATGATAACATGACAAATTTTTTGGCCTTTGACTTTGATTGTTGTGAAATTTTTCAGCTTGTTTTGATGACTCTCCTTCGCCAGTATAGCCTAATCCATCTTTAATTCCAAATCTTCTTTGATTAACCAAAAAATCATCAATCTTCTTAGAGTTATCTTTAGCTAATTTCATCATTTCATTATGTTGATGTTGAGTTTTCACTTCATTTCTCAATTTATGATTCTCTTCTCTAAGTATTGCTACATCTTCAAGTCTTCTTGACAATTATCTATTTACTTGATTGACTTCTTGATTCACAACCATTATCTAATTAGATATTTGAAAATGGCGATCGGTGAGTCTTTGTATCTCACTTTCTTTTTCTTGAAGTTGTTCATTTATCTACCTTCAGTCTTTAATAGCTAGATTTATTTCTTGGTCAACCTGTCTAGCATTGTTCATTATTTCTACCATTCTCACCATCTATGATTCCTGACCAATTTGCAATGCTTTCACTTGTTCAGTTAAATGCAAATTCTTTTCAAACAAATCAGAGATCATAATTTCAAATCCATCAAAAATACTTCCTGAACTAGATCCAATGTGATCAAATATATCATCAAACTCTTATTCCTGGTAGCCAATCTAATTTTTCAGAATAGCTAGGTTCTTTCTTTCAACCAGTAGTTTCTTCAGTCCATCCTTAGCTTGCTTATACTATTCAACAAACATCTACATTTGAATCTTTTGATTCTCAATTTTTTTATCTAACTTATACCTCTCCATGACTAGATCTTTACCCTTTAGTGGTTAAACTGTCCAATAAGAGAACTGATCTCTAATACCAATTGTTGGATTAGGAGAGATAGGGTACTGAGAGGGGAGGGGTGAGTCAGTGTCCACAAAAACTTTAACTCATAAACCTTTTAGATCTAAAACAACAAACAGTAGTAACCTTCAAAATAAATTGTATCCAATGCATGTATCATTCATCCATTCAACTTGTAAAAGTAAATAACATGAAATCAACAATATAATCAACACATAACACAAGTATTTTGGTTACGCATAAACCCTTGTTAGAAGGTAAAAACTACGGTGGGGATGACACCCAAAAATTCTTCACTACTACAGATAGAAAAGGTTTTCCTATTAGCGATACAAGTGTTGATCACTTTTGGTGATCTTACCCTGTTAGGAGTAACATATTAGATCAGCTAGATCTACCTAGTGATAGGATTTTAGCAACACTACTTGAGTGTGCACTCGGTTAAGAGATTTACAAAAGATTGTTAGGTCTACTCTATTAAGAGATTTTACCAAAACTATATTACAATTATTAGAGAATAACATGTAACTATATACTAATGACAAATCAACTTGTCTAATATAGATCAATAAAGTACTAACTAGATATCACCTTGTAGTGTGAAAATCTCTGCTCTGAACTGCTCGGTTAGCTTGCTCTGATTCTACTCAATCTGATTTGCTCTGAATGTTGTTCTGCTCTGTCAATTGATAATCTTGAAGTATGGCTAGTTCTTCAAGTGCTTCTTCATTCATACATCAGTTACATCAAAATGATGCAAAATATACAATTATATAGCATACTACTTTATGCCTCTTATACAATTAGGTTACAATATCTTAGAGAAAACCATAAGATCTACGGTGTACAAAAATAACCTAGATCAAACAATTACATAAGATCTTCATTGCATTAAATGAATATCTCAACAATAAATTATCCTCGATCTTGGTAAAATGTTTTTTGATTATGTTGTAACCATTTGCATAGATAGATGTGCCATTTTTTATTCCTATGTAGTTTCCTGTGATCCTCAGTAAACACTTTAAATACTACTTGGTAATTACACTGGTGCTCAGTGTTTACTACCCCTTGGTATCAGTGTCTGATGCTCGGTAAAATAGTTATGTGCTTGGTTTAAAGTGTTAAGCGACTGGCTTGTAATGCTTTCTTTTATTGACTAGGTTAACATAAGTAATTGACCAATGTCCTTGATACTAATGACAACCATTAATGCTCAAATAGAGATAACAATCTACCTAGGGCTTAACTTCAATGTAATCATTGTTTATGGTTTGCCACAACCCCCACATCCTCTTCCAAGGTTTGTGCCTCCAAGGGTTTCCCTATTAGAGTTCATTTGGTAGTTGATCTAGACTGATAAAGAGCTTTTGGCACCTCATAGGAAGGGCACCTTCACACCAAGGAAATTAAGGGTAGGTAGTTTCCTAAATGGAAAGAGAGCATTGCCATAGCTCAGTGGTTGGTTAAATCATTTCAAAATGATTTTTGGTACTTGCAGATACATTGATCCTAAAGAATTCATCAGGACTGCAAGAATGAACCTCATACCTGACATTGGTACAATAAGTAATCATGAGGGTTGTGACAAAAAAGATGTAATCAGGAATATCTTGGATGTGGATGAGGCTGGTAGGAGGTTCACCAAGTACTTTGATTTGTTAAGATTGGAGGCCTAGCTCAAGGAGGCCAAAATTGATTTTGGGGGGTTTTTCCCTACTCTCCCATACTTTAAGAGGATGGATGGATGATTAAAATGTATGGTACCTTGTCAAGCCAGATGGAGGGAATGCTTGAAGAGAAGTTGGATGTAAATAAGGATTACTCTACCTCTAATTATGAGGAGTATACTGATGAATCACAAGAGGGTGATAGTCCACCTCAAGCTAAGGACTTGCCTATCATTAAATTGAATCAAGATCCACCAGAAGCAGGGGATACCTCAGAGCCGCCATTGAAGAAACAAAAACTTGAGGTGGGTGAACCTTCTAAGGAGAAGAAATAGAAAAAGATAATAGATAGATCTTCTTCTCTAGTGCATGGTAACCGAGCTTTTCATCATCATTTGAGAAAAGCTATAAGAGAGGGTAGGAGGGTAGTTTCTAAAGAGGAAGAGGAATTACCTCTATTGCTAGGAAAAGATGAAAGGGAGTTGTATCAAGAAGAATTCCTTAGTGATGACCAATTCATCAAAGGTGATGAATTCAAGAACTTCCTCATCTAGAAGAAAGCACAAGAGGTTGCAAAGGCTATGCCAAAGGGAAGGGAACCAAGTGAGGAGACCATGAGGGCTCTAACTTCTTATGACCCTAGCCTTGAAAAGAATACTATTAATGAGGCTAGAGAAATGGTAAAATAATGTGGAATTCTCTTGACTCTTCGATGGGTTCTAACTTCGGCTTTCATCATAGATCATATTAGAAAGAAACCAATGGGTAGGCTATCTTATGAGGTGCATATTGGAGACATGATAAGGGGAAGTGGCTATGACCCTAAGTCTCAAGTTGTTGCATTGTGGTCTCTTTCTCCTAGAACTCAAAAGTCTTCTCTGGTGAGTATTGAAGATAAAAAGGAAGGAGATAATATTGTTTGGACTGCCCAGAATACCACTAATCTTGAGGTGTCCAAGGTTGTGACACACTTTTCCCACCTCAATGAAGCAAAGACATCCTAATTGGCAGACATATATTCTCAGTTGTTTGATAATTCAATATAGGTTGCTAAGGATAGAGATTTGAAACTAATGAGGATCAACTAGATGGAGGATGAACTAGGTGATATGAAGGCCAAGCTTGAAGAAGCTTCAAAAGTAGTTCCTAATCCTACTTTGCAGATTGAGGCCCCCTCCCAACCAATGACAGAAATGCTTGATAGTCCATCAGAGGATTTAGAAAAGGTAAGGCTTGATGAAGCCTTAAAGACTATGTCAGATGTTGTGCAACATAGATTTGATAAAGTAAAGGAGAAAATGGACTCAGTCCATCAATCAGTTGACATGTTGCATAAAATAAATGAGAAGGTGAATGAGTCATTGGCTACTTTGGAGCCACTTTTCATTGTTTGGTCTAGGAGGAGTACATTATTTGAAAATCTTGATGTATTGTAGCCTTATAGGCCAAATCTTCCTGAGGTAGTTACTGAAGTATTTGAAAAGATAGGGTTGGTCAGTGCCATCTCAAAGTTTTTTAAAGAAAAATCAAATCAGGTGAAGGCCAAGTTGGCCATGTTTGATAAAGATTATAGAAAACATTTTCCCTCTATTTATAATAATGATGGAAGTATAGTAAGTATGGATGAGTGGAAGTCAAGCATGGGCCAAATAATGATTAAGCAAGAGGCTTTCCTTGGTAGTGATGGTTCCTTGGACTTAGATGGGTGCAACAACATAATTGACAACTTGAACAAAGTTAAAAATGATTGCATTAAGTTTGTTGTAGATATTAAGGCCATCACTGATTCTAGGTGGGATTTGTAGATCAAGTCATTACAAGACTTGTAGGGATATAATTGGCCCTCAGATGATGATGTAACAGCATGGAATAAGAACACAAGGCAAAAGAAAAAGAAACCAGCTGTCACTACTACATTTGGGGCCAAATTTCGATAGAAGTTTCCAATGTGTAACTTTTTATTATGAATTTGGTATTTTTTTGGTAATAGGCCCTGATGATGTTGGTATTCCAATTGGTGTTTAATTGACCATCAAAATTCTGACAAATTTAGGGTATAGATAAAAAAAAAAGTGAAATGATCTCATCATTTTTATTTTGATTGGATAGAGGGAGCAGGAGAAAAGGAGTGAAAACTGAGTGCAGGAGAAGGTATGTCATTTCTTCATCTTTCAAGCCTCTGGCATCATATTCAAATGCATTTCATTTTATTTTATCATGAATGCTCTCTGAAATGACCGCATTCTACTAGTGTCATGTCATAACCACTGCTTTATCTCTATTATTTGATGTTATTGGTGCTTGTGCTCAAGGATATCGATTCACTATATTAAAATGTTTGGATTCACATTTGTTGATATTACTAGCATATATGTTTAATGATGCCATTGTAAATTTTTGTCACTGAAATGACCTTATTCTACTGGTGTCGTGCCCTAGCTTGTGCTTTAACTCCATTATTTGATGTTATTGGTGCTTGTGCTCAAGGATATCCATTTTTTTGAAATGTTGACTATGGTTATCAAATGGACATCCCATGAGCTTCTAGCTAGGTGCCATTTGTATTGATAGCTTAGGGCATCAAATGTATTTTATCATTTATAGTTGATACTTTGTTAAAAGGAAATAGGACAAAGAATGATTTTTATTCAGTTTCTCTATTTTGATCCCTAAGTGGCTTACAACCCTAGAGAAGTATATGCAGATTTACGGATGCAGTTGTAGGATACATAGCAGCTGATAAGTCACAATAAATCCATGCATCCAATTTGAATAGCAATTAATACAAAGAACTAGGGTCCTCCAATGGCCCAATCATCCAGACCTTGACTGTCCCCTCAACCAATGACCCTTCAAAACTGGGTTATCATGCAATTAGTGAGTGATCCTTCATTCTCCTAGTGAGCTTCTAGCTAGGTGCCATTTGTATATTTGATAGCTTAGGGCATCAAATGTATATTGTATCACTGATAGTTGAGACTTTGTTAAAAGGAAATAGGACAAAGAAATTTTTTGATTTAGTCTCTATATTTTGATCCCTAAGTGGCTTACAACCCTAGAGAAGTATATGGAGATTTACGGATGCAGTTGCAGGATACATAGCAGCTGATAATTTACAAAAAATCCATGCATCCAATTTGAATAGAAATTAATACAAATAAATAGGGTCCTCCAATGGTGCAATCATCCAGACCTTGACTGTCCCCTCAACTAGTGACCCTTCAAAATTGGGTAATCATACAATCAGTGAGTGATCCTTCATTCTCCTAGTTTTCCCTGCATCCAAACATATTATAAATACACAATACAATGATAAAAAGTCTTTCACAATCCCCCTTCCCTCAAGGAACACTATCAACCATCCCTTCCACATAGCATTTCACTATTTTATGAGTGGATTGTGTAGGAATAGTTAACATTAAACAAGGAGAAAACTCCTCAACACATCTTGGAAACCATTGAATTCAATAATAAATGAAACCTAACACCAAAACTATTCCTTCCATAGTTGCAGGATACATAGTAGTCGATAATTCACAAGAAATCCATGCATCAAATTTTTATAAGGATATCCTACTAATCAATAGGAATTTTCTTGAGATGACCAATGATTATGCATTTTGATGGCAGTGTGCTAGTTCAAAAAGATAATATAAATTTGAAACAATTTTTTCTAATTTTCTCAAACTATAAATGTGGTTAAAGAGAAAATATTATGTAGAAAACCCACAAACCAAGCTAGCAAATGATTGTACATCAAATTATTCCTATATTCATTCAAGTATTCCTATGCTTTAGCTACCTGACCTTTGAGCTTCATCTAGAGGAATGTGTAGCTTTAAGATAGAGTTACTTCTTGGGCCTTACAATAGGGTTGAATATGATCAAGATTTGTTTAGGCTGTATCTTTGTTAGTCCCATTGTTAGGTTCTTATAGTTCATGGTTTGAATCTATTATGGTTTTGTAAGGGATTTTTAGATGCTTTTTCTAACATAATTATTGGACACCATGATTGGAACAACTAGTTGTTGGCTATTGTACACATGAATCATATCTATTAATGGTTCTTTGTGTTCAAGAATTCGTTGATCAATCTTTGAGATTTATTGTCCTAGCTTTAAAAGAGTGATAAAAGATATAGTGAGTGCTATCTTTTCCAAGTGTTTTGTGGGTGCCATTATCTTCTAGGAGTAATTGCTGGAACCAAATGATGTTCTTTGCCTCTAGTAAATATTGCAAACACAACCATCTTCTTGGTGAAGGGTTTCTTTCATCCCCATGAGGCACTATTGCATAGTTTCCATTCCCTTGTAGTATAGTGAACCTAATTTAATACAAGTGTGCACTATTTTGGGATCCATAATTTATGGCCCCTACACTGTGGTTGTTAACCTAATTAAGACATGCCTACCTTTGCATATAATAAGAGGCCAACATCAAACAAACATCTAGAGGTTAGGGGGTTGTTCCCTATCCATAATTTATTATTTAAGTGCTAAGTGATGATGGTTATATCATGTAATTCATACCTAGTGTGTCTCTTTCTTTCTCTCCACATTTCACATTAGGAGTATATGTTATAAAATACTAATGAAATCAACTATAGGTCAAATCTAATCAAAATTTCAATATAAAGATTAAAATAGATCTTGAAGAAATATGGGAACCATTTTTGACAGATATTGTACAAACGAAGAGAATACTCCAAAGAGGAAATTATTCAATGTGGAACAATTGAAGGATAATATTTTACTTTTATATGCACATCTGCAATGTTTTTGATATATTTCTTAGATAAAAAAACCCATAGAAAGAATAGCATATAGAAGAAAGTAAAGAATAATGATCATACTTTGAGATATTGTGGAAACTTAAAGGAAAGAATGATTGGTGGGGTTATCATGCAATCAGTGAGTGATCCTTCATTCTTTGGATCTGCCCTGCATCCAAACATATTGGAAATACACAATACAATGATAAAAAGTATTTCAAAATTCCCCTTCCATCAAGGAACACTATCAACCATCCCTTCCACATATCATTTCACTATTGTATGAGTGGATTGTGTAGGAAAAGTTAACATTAAACAAGGAGAAAACTCCTCAACACATCTTGAAAACCATTGAATTCAATAATAAATGAAACCTAACACCAACACTATTCCTTCCACTCACTTCTACCAAGAATAAATCATTTATTCCATTCAACATTACATATAATCATTAGACAGTTACATTTCCTGACTATGTAGAGGAACAGTCATGACCAAAATGATCAAAACTACTTTCACCCTTGCACAAGCTATTTCAAACATCAAGTAAAATGACCAATATGCTATATCAAATCTGTCATATTCATAGTAACCATTCAAAGGATCATTTTGTCAATGAAACTTCTGATTGTACCCCTATGACAGAGAAAGGAAACCTCAAAATAGAGAAAGGAAACTTAGTAAAACCAGTCTATGCTGATGTTTGTGAGGGAAACTTAGTCACGACATTAAGTATCATGTCATTATGGTCTATTCACCATGTTTCAACACCCCATTCACTCTGATCTATTCAACTTACACCATTCTTCTTCTCCAAGACTCAAAGGCTTGAAATAGTATATGTGGTAAAAATTCATGAAATACTAAAGAAGACCTGCTATTTGTTAGACAAATCTTCATTGTCCCCCACAAAAAAACTAAGTAATAGCTACTCTACCCTTAATTTGTTTAACAATGCACCATATTAGATAAAGTAGGTTCTATCACACATGGCACAAACTCTCTTCAAACTCACAATACGTTGCATATGTAGTGCAAAACTCATGAGATTCTAAAGAAGGCCTCACTCTTAATGAGTTATAAAATGCCATTGTTTCAGTTTTGCTTGCGAGTTATGATAATATTTGTAAACATGTCATTGGTTCAGTTTAGTGTATTCATTTTTGTCAGACAAATCTTCATTGTCTTCTGATTGTCTTCTTTATATAGTAGCATGTATTAACTGGCTGACAAATAAAGAAGCATTTAGACAATCAGAAGACAATGAAGATAATTTAAATGCATTTAACACAATTTTTTTTTACAAAACTGAACCAATGACATGTTTACAACAAATAAATAGAGTGATAATAATATGCTAAAAATTGTATTCTATTTAATACACGCCAAAGGACCAATCCCAACAATTCTTAAACATACTTTATCTGATATGATGAATTCTTAAACAATTAAGGTTGGAGTAGACATAGTTATGACACAATTTTTTTGTGTGGTACAAGGAAGATTTGGTTGATTAAGAGTGAGGCCTTCTTTGGAATCTCATATAAATTTGGTCGATTAAGATGAGAAGAAAAACATAATTCATTAGTTAAATTTTTTCAATTTCATGTATTTTTTCTCCTATTTATTAGGTGCATGAGTTGAAGGTCGAATGTAAGAGTCTTATAATGTTGTGTTACCTTAAATCTTGAGTTTTTGATACTCCTATGATGATCTTTCTCAACAAGTATTTTATTCTATTGTTGTTTTTTTAATAACATATTGGGAAAATACAAAATTGTGTACTTCTATAGGATAGTGAACACAAAATTGAAGCATCAAACAAGACTTGATCAAGTTGCAGATGGAACATGCACTCAAATAGTATGTAATATGGAATAAAAAAAAAGGAATCTGTCGTGTCTACATTTTGTTATTTTCTAAGATTACATCCATGCTCTATATTCACAGAATGGTTCAAAATTGAAATTTATAATTTGATAAAAGTACTAACGGGTGTTGTTCCCCGCACCCTCAATCAACAACTTGCCTCCATTTTATTTTGATTTAAAAACTACTATATTATTTGAATATCTTTGTTTCTTGCCATAATAGAAAAGAGTTTGAGGTGGAAGACTACAATAATAGAAGTGTTTCAATTTGGTATACTATACTACAACATCATTTCATAACTAAGTTTTTAATTTCTATATATAATTAGGTTATAGATAATCTAAGTGAAGAAGGATCATGTCAGACAATCCAAGTGAAGAAGGTAATGGGGATGTAATCAATAGATTATGGTCGAACTTGAAAAGAAAAGGTGATGGAAAATTTTATTGTCCTTGCAATAATTGTAAGGGCTTAAACATTAGAAGATTGCTAATCAAAATAGCTAAGAGACATTGTAGGGGTAATGATCACATTGAAGGAGGGTTTGATTATCATGAACTGGTAAGTTTTTCATTATATTTATTTAACAATTAATATATATATGAAATACACATGATGATGAGATCATTATCATGGTTTATTTGTGTTCACCATTTTAATATAGGTCGACCTCCCTAGGGGAGTACATGATATGGACCATGGAGGTGTGAATATTGAGAATATGGCTTTGGAAGTGGAGGTTCATGGAGGTGCGAATATTGAACTTGAAGATTATGATCCCATGGAAGATGATGATGATGCACCAGATGATGGTACTAATACATTGATCCATGACACATTTGGTATTGGCGCAACTGATGATGATGATCAGGATGATGTTGATGTCATCCATGATATACCTCTACTTGAGAAGGTAGCCACACCCCTTTACAAAGGCTCCCAAACAAATCTTCTCTCTGTTGTATTGTTTTTGTTGAACTTGAAGGTTACGAATGGTTTATCCAACACAACAATGTCACGTATGCTAAGGTATGCCATATATGTCATTATAGTAATTAAATGGTGAAACATGTACCATAAATATTGTTAATATTAACAACATATATTTTTTTTCTATAGATTGATAGGTGAGTTCTTGTTACCACCATCGAATATTCTCCCTCGCTCATACCAAGAATTATGTGCCACTATGAAAGATATTGGAATAGAGTATCACGCAATCGATGCTTGTCCCAATGATCATATTTTTTTTCATAAAGAACATGAATTTTCAATAGAATGCCCTGAATGTCATACGAGTAGATATTGAACAGATCAAATAACAAAAAGGTGCCTCACAAGGTTCTTCATTACATCCCCATTATACCAGGTTTGCAAAGATTATACAGGTGTAGTAGCTTGGCACAATTTATGGATTACCATGCATGCAATAGGAGTCAAGATGACATTATTCAAATGCCTACGAATGGTTCTATAATTAAGGACATAGAGGAAAAGTGGCCACACTTTATCAAAGAACCTCGAAATCTCAAGCTTTCAGTGGCAGTAGATGGTGTCAATCCATTTGGAGAGCTAAGATCTATTTGCACTATTTGGTGTATTTTTGTCATCAATAATAAAATTCCTCCATGGATGTCAATAAAGAGGGAGCACATTATGTTTGCTATGATTGTTCCAGGTATTTGATCATTTAATAGTTATCTGCATGTAATTATAAATCTTGTAGTAAAATGGTCACAATAATTATGTAATGTTGTTGTTCATTCAACCAGGTAAGTACCAAGTTAAAGATATGAATGTTTATATTGAGTCTCTTATCGACGAGTTTGTGGAGTTATGGAAAGGTGTCACTATGTATGACATCTCTAGACCAATAGGAGATAGACAATTTCAATTCCATGCAATGCTTGTATGGACAATACATGATGCCCCAGGGCTAACACATTTTTCTGGTATGTTATGGCGAATTCAAGTTGCACATGATAATTCTAAAAATAAAAATTAACATATTTAATCCAATTGTATCATTACCTTGTATGTCTTCAAACAAAGGAAAAATTTGCATGTCCAGTTTGTGGTCCAAAGATGAAATCTCATCATTCAAAAATTTTAGGAAAGCAGGTGTTTGATGAGTATAGACACTTTCTCCACAAAAATCATAACTATCGAATTACCAAAAAACATCTTTTCAATGGGAAAGAAGATACTACATCTAAGCCACGGAGAATGACACCTCACTTATACAAGTTGGAATATAATAGAATTAATCATCAAGGTACTACCATTCTACCTAACGGTTTATGTTTAGAATTTGTATATTTTTATTGTGTTTTATTTTCTGATTATGTGATTGATGATCGTGAATGATTGATGAGCACCTTCCAAAGGGACTAAAGAGTTATCCCAGACAATTTAGTTGGTTTCCCTACTACGAGTAGCTACAAAATGTGCATTTGTTTGATACTATGCATATTGGAAAGAATGTAACAGAGACATTGTGGAAGATATTGGATGGAAGGCGTGACAAAGAAAAAATTGTCAAAATTTGTAGTGACATTCATGAAACCAATCATGCAATGAAAAATTATATTGAATCAAATAGAAATGGAGAACAGATTAATACAAGTTCCCTTCCTTGGTTATTAACAGAACAACAAAGTGATGCCATAAAATAAGTCATACGAAAAATTTGATTTCCCATAGGATTTGCTGCAAACATAAGCAATACCATATCAAAAAAAAGTGAATTTGGGACTAGGTTGAAAATGCATGATTGGCACACCTTCATCAAGGTAAGTCATGTTCTTTTGTATTTACAATATATTTGTAAACTGCATGTACTTCTCATTGTATTATATGAGAAAAGAATGACATGATTATTTTTATAATTGTTGCAGTATGTGCTACCCCTATCTCTCCCAGAGAACTTTGATAATAACATCAAACAAGTGATATACGATCTTGGAAAATACATGAGGTAAGCAATGATATCTATTCAATTTGTTGTGTGTGTGTGTGTGTGTGTGTGTGTGTATATTGTAAAGTCTCATGTTTATATATTTTTGTGTCTTGAATGTCTTGTAGGTGGTTGTCATCTAAAGAAATCCATAGAGCAGATATAAAATACTGGAAGAGAAGAATTCCTCTTCTAATGTGTGAAATACAAAAGTGTCTACCTTCAACCTTTTTCAATCCCCAAGAACACTACCTCATACACCAAGTTGAGGAGATTGAAATGTGTGGACCCCTACACACTCGGTCAATGTGGATGGTTGAGAGGTCCGTAAAATTTTTGAAGGCTTTGGTTCAACAAAGAGCATGTCCTAAGGGTTCTATGGTGGAGGGATATATGGTATACCAGACTATGGTGTATGTTACTAAATATCTTCCTAAGGTTGCAGCAAAGATCCATATAGATCACATTTGGGATCTTGACACCATTAGAAAATTTGAAGGGAGGTACTTGGTGGGGGAAGGTAGAATGAGGAAAGTGAGAGGTAATAAATTATAAGATGTTATTATAGCTGTTAATTAATTCTTAATCTTCAAAATTAATCGGTTGTAAGTCATCTATTTATTTTTTGTATAGCTGCTCGAGACTGGGATACAATACATTTTTATATTGCAAATAATCAAGATTGGATGACGAAATGGATTGAATGATGTCATCATTTCAGTTACACATTAACAAGGGAAGTTGTGTCTTCATTGGTTAATGAAGCTCATCATAATAGAGATCCAAATGTTACCCAAAGGGAAATAGATTTAGCACATGGTTTAAAAGATTTCCAGGTACATATAAATTTGTTAATCAGTCGTACGTTTATGAACTCTTGATGCATTAATTTATACATGTTTTACATATTTTTGTAGGTCAAACACTACAAGGCTATGTTTTGCAATGGTCATTAATTCAACATCAAAAAGTTGGATGACACAAAGAAAACTTGTGATTCTAGGATAAGTGTAGTCTTTCAGGTGACTAATATTTCATCTAGAAATGACTTACATCCTCAAGAGTCTGAAAATTGATACTATGAAATTTTGGATGATATACTTGAGTGTGACTTTAAGTCCTTTTGATTAGTTCTCTTTGTCGTCAGATGGTATAGACTATGACTTAATCAAAATGATCCTGATAGAACTGTTATTGAACATGATAATAGATTTCCAATGATTAATACAAGGTGGTTTGAGCCAATTGGGAATGAACCCTATGTTCTTCCAAGCCAATGTGAGCAGGTATTTTATTCAGAGGTTCCACATAAATCGGGTTGGTCATTTCTTATTAGACATGATCCAAGAGGAAGGCCAATGAGGTATAATGTGATGGAAGAAGAAGATTTTGAACAACTAGAAGATGATGTAGATGATGATCACGAACAACAGTTAGTCAATGATGTTCCCGACACAACTTTTCTTAAAGAAGAAGAAGAAGATGATGATGCTACTGATGATGATGATGATGAGGATGATGATGATGATGATGATGATGATGATGCCGATGATGATGATGATGAAGACAAAGATGACAATAATGATAGTGGTGGTGATGATGTCAACATCAATGATGATCATGATGATTAGTTGGATGAAGAAGAAGATGAATGACATGAATGAAATGTACAGTTATGTGATCACTACTTAATCTATTTAATATTGATTTCTTGATAGAAATGTGCAGTTATGCAATCAATGCTTAATCTAATTAATTCATGATGTACTTACTATGGGATGCTTATGGTTTTTAATGTACTTACTATGTGGTTTTGAGTATATGTATCATGAGTTTTTTAGCTAACATTAGATAATTGAATTACATATGTAGGTACTTTTGGAATTAGGAGAGATAGGTACTGAGAGGGGAGGGGTGAATCAGTGCCTTCAAAACTTTAGTTGCAAAACCTTTCTGATCTATAACTGAATACTGTGATAACTGATCAAAATAACTTGAATCTAATTGCATAAATCAATCATCTAGTTAACTTAAGAAAGTAAACAATATGAAATCAATATGACAATCACATAACACAAGTATTTTGGTAATGCATAAACCCTTGTTAGAAGGTAAAAATTGTCGTGGGGATGACACCCACAAATTCTTTAGTACTACAGATAAAAAGGTTTTCCTGTTAAGGCTACAAGTTTTGATCACTTCTGGTGATCTTACCCTATTAGGAGTAACATATTAGATCAGCTAGATCTACCTAGTTATAGGATTTAACAACACTATATGAAGTGTGTACTCAGTTAAGAGATTTATACAAAGACTGTTAAGTATACTCTGTTAAGAGATTTATCAAAACTCTATCACAATTTTCAGAAAGTAATAGATAAATTATCTGCTAGTTGATAACTCAATTGTCTGAAACAAATCTATAAGTTCTTATCAAAATATCACCTTATCTATGATGGTTCTCTACTCTGATCTTCTCAGTTGCCTTGTCTGATTCTGCTCAATCTGAAAACCTCTGTACTCTATTTTTCTTGGTAAACTGATTGTCTTGAAGATAGGCAATTTCTTCAAGTGCTCCGTGATTCATATATATCAGTTCAACAACCTTATAAAATGGTGTGAACATATACAATATATAGTTTTCTATTTTGTCACTTAAACAAAAAATTAGGTTACAAAAGAAAATCATAACCCTAAGATCTACGATACAAAATAACCTAGATCAACTAATACAAATAAGATAATCATTGCATTTAATGAATATCTTTTACAATAAATGCTCCTCGATCTTGGTAAACCATTTTATGATATGTTATAACTATTTGCATAGAATAATGTGCCATTTTTTATTACTATGCCATTTCTTGTGATCATCGGTAAACATTGTATAATCTGCTCAGTGTATACTATGATGCTCAATGTTTACTGACTGTCGATGTCAGTGTCGCTGGTGCTTGATTAACTGTGTGATGCTCGGTGTAAGGCTTTACTAACTGCTCTGTCTTACTTCTAGTTACTGACTATCTGAATGTAAATAACTGACCGACCTATTTACTATCCTTTGCTACTAATGACAACCTAAAATGCTTAATAGAGATTAACAGGTACCCGGACTCCTTTCATGAGCATCCCACACAGTCTCATGGATCGATAGGTATAAGTCAATACACCCTATAGAGATTAATGTGTTTCACAATTTGCAAAATATCTTGCATTACTTGCTATCTCTCTCATTTAATGGAGTACAAGTAGCAAAAAATAGGTATTTGTCAAATGTGTCTTCCTCAAGCGAAGAAAGTGAGTCATTTAGTATGTCTGAATTAGGAAGATCAACTAGAGGTTAAAAGACTAGAAGGAAATTCAATAGACGCGTGAAATTTTTTATTGCTCAAGGGGGGTCATGTTCTTATGATGATGAGAGAAAAGGAAACATTGAGGTGCCCTCTAGGTACCAAAATCTATAGAAATAATGGGTCCCTAAGGAACTTCCTCTAATAAACACTGATTTTAGTGTTAAAGGCAAGATATATCATATTGCACCATTGTCAATACATGGTTTGGGCCTATTTTCCATGAATGGCATAAAGGTCATCTTTTATAATGATCCCTATTAGGGGAGTGGACTCACTATCCTAGAGCTCACTACTCAAATGATGAAGGCTACAACCTTCTGAATTTAGATATACACTATATCTGCAGGTGAACTGTTATTGTGACACTACTTGTCAGATCAGTTCCTTTGATGCAATAATGCTTTGACCTTTTGCAAAGCACTAATACATCTTATGCTCTCTTTGCATACCTCTACACTTCTTAACACCACTCTATTACAACTTCCATACCGAATACAATGGGTGCATCTTATATTTATATGCTCATATAAATAAAACAATTAGGGCGGCCCTATAACTAATTACAAACAATACTTCCAAGTGAATTGGCTTAAGAATTCTTACAATTATACATATAAATATGTTAGAAACCTAAATACAATGGGTGCATGCCCTTTACAACATTATATTATAATCACAAACCAAAATGCTATCTGTCGGCTCTATGCTTTATTCTTTGTTGGCACACACTGGCTGTGCAACTTCAACTGACTGTAACTTTCACATCTTTGCATATCTACTTATGCGCTCATAGAATAAGCATAATTATAGTATAAAAACCTTAACTTCCATGGTGCATACCATAATTCATCTGTACACATGTGCGCTAATGATCTGAGCTGCAACAGCTTTGTATACTATCTAGTCTTCAACACTTAACTAAATTATGATCTTTACACTAAGTGCCCTGACTCCAAACTACTATATGACTTTGTTTCCATAATGAAAACACTATATCTAGTCATATACTTTAGTATAGATAACTTGCCAACAATCTCCCCCTTTTTCATTGATGGCAACAAAGGAATATGGCCAAGTCTCTAACTCTCCTTTACACAAAAAACTTTTGTCTTCTATACATTTTTATACATAAGCTTATATCTTCTTATACATATATGTACTCCATATTCTATAAAACTCCCCCTTTGACATTAATGAAAAAGGTGTATCAAAAAATTGTATCTACACATACTCACTGAGGGAAAACATCTGAATATGCTATCTTGAGATTCTGGATCTCCTTCTTCCAAAAAGTTATCAGAGAGTTAACTATCTAGAGATGGGCACATAATCCATATTGAAGCTTCTCCATCTTCTCCAAGTCAATGATGGGACCATGATCATAAGTTCCCATGGTGGCATCAACCTCCTTTATGTTCTAATTAAGGATATCTAAGGAGGGTGCAAGACCATTACTCAAATGAGTCTGTCTGAACCTTATCCTTGTTATCTCTTTTTTTTCCTTTTCAATCTTGTCTATCTATCCTTGGTAGACATTATTGCACATGTATACATCAGTGTATGTGTCTATCACTGAGTTTTTACCTGCTCAATCATTGCTTTTGCCTCTTTTATCTTCTTGAAATGAGCATCAATGAGCTTGTCTTGATCCATGCATGCTATAATGATCCTTCTTCCTTCATCAACAAACTCTTTCAATGATGTTGGACCAGACTTAAGAGATTTCAAGTCTAGTGCAAAGTTTCTCATTAGCTCATTGAGTCTCTTCTTTAGATACTTCTCTTCTACCACTTTGGATGCAGATTCTTCTAGGATAGAAAAATTGCTTTTGAATTGTGAGATGACTGTACTCACATCATCAACTGAATGAACTTTCTGCACTTTCTTATCTTATGGTAGCAAACTATTCAAAATATTCACTGATTCCATAAGGATAGGATTCCTCATGACTTTTTTCTCCTTTGCCTTCTCCATAGCTAGGATGTTGAACTTAATCAGGTCTTCTTCCTTCCAAGAGTCCAAACTGTTCATGTCAGGTGTCAAACTTGACAACAATGTTGAAGAGGGAGTGATGGGAGTGCTATCCATCACTTCTTGTTTTACCTTTGCAAGATCAACAAAAGTATCTTCCTCTTTCTTTTCTACCTCTTCTTCTTCTTTCTTATCAGATACATCTTCTATGAGTACTTCTTCTTGATGAGTGGGAGTTGAGCTGCTACATAAGATTTTGGCTTCTTGTGTGCTCACAAGAGCTTCCTCAAACTTCTCTAATTTTCTATCAATGGCCACCATGGCTATCTCTACATTGTCAATGACAATAGTACTATCTTGGTGTGATTCTAAGATGGGCATAGACTTATCTACCTCTGTTTGAGTTTCTGTTATGGGCACTAAGTCTTGAGGACCTGTCACTGGTACATTGGAGGTCTCTGCTACTTTGTCTTTCTTATTAGATGCATGAGAGATGGGCACAGTAGGTAGTTTTTTCTATTGTTCTAATAACACCTTTTCAAGGGTCTTCTCTATTTCTTTCGTTATCAGCTCATAGTCTTTGTTCATGATGTGAAGAGTTCTCATCTTTTTCCTTAGGTGTGGCTTCACCAAATTTAGTATCAATGCCTCTTCTTCTTTAGAACATACTAGCAGAGTATCTTGTAATACTTTTTCTCTGATCCTTAGATCCTCTTCATTTTCTTGTTTCTTTTGGTATTCTAAAATATCCCAAACTTTATCAAGAATAGAGGTCTTCAATTCAAGAACTATTTTCTTGAACTTGATCATATGTTTGATAATCATGCTATGAATCTCTAATTTTTCAATCTCAGTGAATGATTCATAATGTTTCCCTACTTGATCAATTCTGCCCTCATCAACAATTCTAGTGCTTAAAACTTTAAGGCTTGGTCTGAATCCTGCCTTAGGAGGTGCTTGAATTTTTTTCTTGCTCCTTGTAGCTCACAAGTATGGATGATCAATGCTAGCTTCTTTCTTCCTCTTGACCATTGGCTTATACTCCGGAGGAGTATCTTTGGGTGCAGGAGTATTTTCATCTTTACCCTTCTAACTATCATCTGATTCAGTTTTCAATTTAGGACCTTCTTGTTATTCCTCTATTGCTGCGCCTTTCAATTCTAAGGAAATATTTTCATCCCTTGCTCTATCAAGATCTACTTGTGATACACCATGTATTCTCAATATTTTCGAAGTGACCTTTGCAACCTTTCTTTTTTTTGCAGCACTATTTATCTTAGCATCAACTTCTCTAGTCTTTTCTTCATAGGTTCCCCACCTAGGTTCATTATCATCTTTAGGGGCTAATAGTAGTACCTGTGCATAGGCTTCAAGAACTTGTTCCTCTACCTCATAGCCAAGTGGATGAATCTACTTTATTCTTGGTTCCACAACTTCCATGCAAGTAGTATCAATCTCCACCATAAAGCATATTGAGTCCTTATACTTTTCTATAATATTCTCAGGAATCCTATACCTCATCTGCATCTTGGCTCTAAAGGTCTTTAATTCCAATGTGATATAGTCTCTTAGTGTGCTTTCTATGGATGCCTTGTTGGATATCTGAGGCATGGTAGGAATGGACTTGTCTAGATACAAGTCTGATACTCTTCCAACTATATGAATGTACATATAGATGATTAGGGACCCAAACTTGAATATCTTTATCTTGCCATGTTTGATAGCCTTCATGTTATCTATCAACTATGCATGCAAGATCTCACACAAGTTGAACCCTCTATCTTCCTTTACAATTTGGATGGCTACTAGAATAGTGCCCGCATATACACTATTCACCCTTCTGGTGTGATGAAATATGTAACCAAGTATCATTGACATCAATTTGATGTCTTCTTGCTCAATTGGCTCAATAGTCATGTTGTGCTTATCGCTCCTTGACTTACACACTTGCTCCACCATTTTCCTAACATCCTTACCCACAGGAAGGACAATGCCTATCCTAGAAAGGCCTATCATCTCATGAATTAGATCACTTGTGATTTTTATTGGTACATCTCCAATACAAAATAGATCATCATGGATTCTACTCAATAAGATCTTTATCCATTCAGTCTCATAGAACTCATATGCCATAGCATACTGAATAATAGGGTGATCATTCCATTTGGTGTATTCATCCATGAAAGTTTTATCTAGTTTCAGCATTGTATCCATGTGCATCCTTAACCTATCTAGTCCAACATGTTCCTTCTTACAGTAGATGTAAGCCCTTATGTCTTCCACATGCATGACGCCCATAGGCGTGTGGGAGAAAGATCCCTCTAAATCATCTAGGGTGGATTTAAAGGGTGCCTCTTGAAAACATATCTTTTCTTCTCAGCAACATCATAAACAATGGGAGTGGCCATGACTTACTTGTTAATTGCTTTCCAACTAAACTTAGAGATAATCTGATGGATTCTGAATCGGTGCAATGAGCTAGGGTTTCTGCAACCGATCAAATGCACTGCAAACAATGATAGTTTGATCTCCAAATCTTCACAACAACTTCCAAGGCTTAATCTACACTTCAATTTCTCTGAATTCAAATGCAATGACTGAACAAACAATCTTCTATGTACTTAAAGTGAGAAATTCACCATTAATGCAGATCACGTAAACTAGGCTATCACTTCAAAACTTCAAACTTGAGCTCCACTAAAAATTAGCATGTGCACTCTTGCACAAAGGTTCCTATACACTCTAAAAGCTTAAGTCCAAAGGTACATATGCTAAGGATGAGTATACCAGCCACACAGGGGTCTAGAGATAAATTAGCTCCCCCTATGACCCTGAGGGCCATTCATGTAGATGTAGAGGGTGCATCCACTGGGGATGCATCCAATGCATTCTCATTAGTCTTATCTTTCTTCTTCTCTAACCAAATCAAGCTCACATCATTTGAGGCTTTCACAAACTTTACTTCTCCTTCAGGATCCAAAACTAGTTCTTTGGTCTTTTTAGGGCTTTCATGTCCTTGCATCCTTGATCTACAGAACTTTGAGATATGTCCAGCCTTTTTATAGGAGTGACAAATGACTGGAGGTCTATTATTCCTGGGTGCATTGAAATGAGTCACCATTTTACATGTTCTAGTTGAGTGACCATTATAGTTACATATCTGACATGTAACATTCTGAGAACTTCTTACATTTATCTGATTCTGATTCCTCTAACCATTTTGAGTCTTGTTCTTCTTACTAGTCTTGCAATTCATAGCTTTATGACCAAATCTATTGCATGAATAACAGTAACCATTAAAAGGTCTTACCTTTGTACAGTTCCTTGCAATATGTCCATGCTTGTTACATGCAAAATAAGTGTGTTCTCTAGGCTTGCATTCATTCTTAGGAGGACCACCATTGTCTTTGGTTTGATCTTCAGTCTTCTCAGTATCAGTAGTCTTTTTGTGTCTCCTTTCTTTCTCACATATTATAAATTTGATTTTGTGCTTCATTGTATCCAATATAGCTAGTGTCTCCTTTGACTCTTCTTTCATACAACTGAGATTCTATCAAATTAGAACTGGTGTGCAATTTGTCAATGTGATTCTTTGCTTCTTTTAATTTAGACTCCAATATTTCTTTGCAATTTCTTAGATCAAAGATTTCCAAATTGGCTTCCCTCAATTCATCATTGAGTTGAAGGTTCTCCTTGACCTGTTCATTATAGACATCTTGATTGTTCATCAGTTTGTCATCAAATTCTTCAAGATGACTCAATAGAGATGCATTTTCTTCATTCAACTGCTTGAATTTTTCTTGAAGATCACTATTAGAGCTTCCTTTCAAATCCTCTCTTAGTCTTTTGATAACTAATTGAGCATCAATGACTTTTTCTTTTAGTTCTTCAATTTCTCTTTCTGAATTGTCCAGGTCTTCAAGAGTGGCTTCAAGATTCTACTTCAAATGTTTAATTTCTTCTTTGTCCATGATCTCCTCAAGTGGTTAAACTTCTATGCTAAGGACCAGAGCTCTGATACCAATTGTTAGGAATGGGAACACTGAGAGGGGGGGTGAATCAGTGTTCACTGTATCTTATCTTTTCTCTTTAATCTTAATGCTGAACTTAAATCCTTAAGTACTGAATTAAACATTCATGTAAACATGAAACATGAAGTCAACACAAGACACCAAAATGGTTACAGGGAAACCCAGATAGGTAAAAACCCTAGTGGGACTTGATACCCACTAATATTTTGCACTAGTGTTTTGTGATCCTTGTTAGAAGGTCCTTTACCCTGTTAGGAATAGCTTTACAATGATTTAAGTATAGTAGACCTTGTTAAGGGTTGGACCTGTTAGGAGTCTTTTATAATGATGCCTATTAGGGGAGTGGACTCACTATCCAAGAGCTCATTGCTCAAATGATGAAGGCTACAACCTTCTGAATTCAAATATACACTATATCTGTAGGTGAATTGTTACTATGACACTGCTTGTCAGATCAGTTCCTTTGATGCGCTGATGCTTTGACCTCTTACAAAGCTCTAATACATCTTATGCTCTCTTTGCATACCTCTACTCTTCTTAAGACTACTCTATTACAATTTCCATACATAATACAATGGGTGCATCTTATATTATATGCTCATATAAACAAAATAATTAGGTCGGCCCTATAACCAATTACAAATAACACTTCCAAGTGAATTGGCTCAAGCGTGCTTACAATTATATATATGAATATGTCAGCAACCTAAATACAATGGGCACATGGCCTTTACAACATTATATTATAATCACAAACCAAAATGCTATTTGTTGGCTCTATGCTCTATTCTATGTTGGCACACACTAGCTGTGCAACTTCAACTGACTGTAACTTTCACATCTTTGCATATCTACTTATGCGCTCATAGACTAAGCATAAGTATAGTCTAACAACCTTAACTTCCAAGGTGCACACCATAATTCATCTGTACACATGTGCACTGATTCTCTGAGCTACAAGAACATTGTATAATGTCTAGTCTTCAACACTTAACTAAATTCTGATCTTTACACTAAGTGTGCTGACTCCAAACTACTATATGACTTTGTTGCCATAATGACAACACTATATCTAGTCATATACTTTAGTATAGATAACTTTCCAACAGATGGAATTTCATTTTGCGTAGTTAGAGAGAAGTTGAAGACATATTGATAGTTACATGGATGACAATGCGAACTTTGAGGTTGCACGAGTGAAGAAATATTCTAATTGGAAGCCAATAGTTTTGTGTAATTTTGTATGTAACGTGTGGAAACTTTTATTTTGTAATTAGATGCTGACTCATTTGTAATTACTTGAGTGTGGTATATAGGAAGGAATTTTTTTCCTTTTTGATAAGGATATGAATGTAATGATGAAGTGAATGAAGTTGTGAAAGTGAATTTGTGAAGGAAGACATGCGAGGTACATAGATCTAAAATTGAGATCTGGTGTAGTAGTGAGTGTGGTTTGGCATTGTCAGAGAAGAGGTAACATATTGTTGATATCAGTAATGATTTGATATTATTCTATTGAATAATCTAGAGATCAGTTGGACAGTGTGTTCATTGATCTTTCCATTGAAGTTGTCTGGGCAGTGGGTCCTTCTGTCTTCCATAACTCTTAACAGGGTTAGAATCTTTTAGAAAGGATTCAAAATCTCCTAACAAGAATTCATATGTACTGAATGTATTTCATAAGACTCCTAAAAGAGTCCATCCTTTCACAAGGAATATTCATATTAGTGCATCTTTTGTGGGCATCATTCGCACCAGGGTTTACTCTTTGATCAAGAGGTTCCCTAGTCAACATATCTTGTGTCATTATGTTATTGTGTATGAATATCTTTCTATGGTTTTTGGTTATATTTCTTACATGGTTAAAATCTATTGAAGTTGATAAAAGTTATAATTATCAAATAATTCATTCACCCACCCCCTCTCAGTTATCTTGGTGAACTTTACTTTCTAACAGTTGGTATCAGAGATGTAGGTCCTTGAAAGAAAAGTTTAACAGCTTAAGGAGATCCATGGTGAATTTCAAGAAGGAAAGCCCTAAGTTTGATGGAGTGAATTTTGACAGGTGGAAAGAAAAGATGAAGACACATCTAGTGTGTTTAGGACTAGGTTATTTGTTGATAACAAAGAATGAGAAGACTACCATTGATGAAGATGATATTGAAACATGTAGTAATCATGAGAGAGATCTATTCATATGTAAAATACTTTCCAAGGAAGCACTTTTGTCAGCCCTTCCGGAGAATGAGTATAGTCAGGTAAAATATTTAAAAACATCTCATGAAATTTGGAAAGCTTTGCACTCTACTTTTGAAGGTGATGAACATGTAAAGAAGGTCATATTACATAATCGGATATGTGCATTTGAAGATATAAGAATAATGGAAGATGAATTTGTTAGAAGCTATATTGGTAGAATGTCAGAAATTGTTGTAGGTATAAAATCTTATGGAGGAACAAAGAAAAAGAATGAAGTGATATGGAAAATTCTAAGGACATTGACTCTTGCATTTAAGTAGACAAAATAGATGATTGAACAAGTTATACCTTGTACTTCAAACTTTACTAGAGAGACTCTTCTTGGAAGATTGGAAGTAGCAAAGATGCACCTGAGGTTATCAGGAGACTTGCCTAGAATGGAGACAACATTCAATGCTTTTAATATTCACCCTACTTTGTCAAGAAGCATCAGTGTGAGTGGATATTATGCTGGAAGTAGCAAATCTATAAATGAAGAAGATAGGAAGATTAGAGAAGGTATTGCCTTGCTTGTGAAGAGAGAACCAGACGGTAAGAAAATTTTTAAATGTATGACTTGTCAATAATTTAGTCATTTTGCATCTAAGTGTCCTAAGAGAGTTAAGAAGTATAGAAATAATTTCAATCCTAGAAGATCTAAAGAATGTTACTATGCAAATGATGAAGAACTTGAAGCTAGTTTTGAAAAACCCTTGAGTGAAAGTGATACAGAGAACAATGATGATATAGGATTTGTAGAAATTAAGAAAGAAAACCCTAAAATTGAAGTTAAGGAAGAAAAGGCTTTATCAGATAACTGATTCACCCCCCCCCCCCCCCTCTCATTTATCTTGGTGGAATTTGCTTCCTAACTATTGGTATCAGAGCAGTAGGTCCTTGAAAGAAAAGTTTAACAGCTTAAGGAGATCCATGGTGAATTTTAGAAAAGAAAGCCCTAAGTTTGATGCAGTGAATTTTGACATCTGGAAAGAAAAGATGAAGACACACCTACTATGTTTAGGACTAGGTTATTGGTTGATTACTAAGAATGAGAAGACTATCATTGATCAAGATAATATTAAAACATGTACTAATGATGAGAGAGATCTATTCATGTGTTATATACTTGCCAGAGAAGTACTTTTGTCAGCCCTTTCGGAGAATGAGTACAGTCAGGTAAAATGTTTGAAAACATCTCATAAAATTTGGAAAGCTTTACACTCTACTTTTCAAGGTGATGAACATGCAAAGAAAGTTAGATTACATAATTGGATATGTGCATTTGAAGATATAAGAATGATGGAAGATGAATCTGTTAGAAGCTATATTGGTAGAATATTAGAAATTGTTGTAGGTATTAAATCTTGTGGAGGAACAAACACAGAAAATGAAGTGATATGGAAAATTCTGAGGACATTGACTCCTACATTTAAGCAGACAACACAGATGATCAAACAAGTTATACCTTATACTTCAAACTTTACAAGAGAGACTCTTCTTGGAAGATTGGAAGAAGCAGAAATGAACCTAAGGTTATCAGGAGACTTGCCTAGAATGGAGACATCATTCAGTGCTCTTAGTGTTCATCCTACTTTTTCAAGAAGCATTAGTGTGAGTGGAGATTATGTTGGCAGTAGCAGATCTAGAAATGAACAAGATAGGAAGATTGAAGAAGGTATTGCCTTGCTTGCGAAGAGAGAACCATATGGTAAGAAAATTTTTAAATGTTGGACTTGTCAAGAATATGGTCATTTTGCATCTAAATGTCCTAAGAGAGTTAAAAAGTACAAAAATAATTTCAAGCCTAGAAGACCTAAGAAATGCTATTATGCAAATGATGAAGAACTTGAATCTAGTATAGAGAGAACCTTAAGTGAAAGTGATATTGAGAATAATGATGACATGGGATTTGTAGCAATCAAAGAAGAAAATCTTGAAACAGATGTTAAGGAAGAAAAAACCCTAGTTTCTCAAGTTTAAAAGAAAGCTGATTGGATTATAGATAGTGGTTGTTCACATCATATGACTAGAGACATGAGAAAGTTCATAAAGTTTAACAATTATGATGGAGGAGTTGTTAGAATTGGAAACAATGCACCTTGTTTGATTAAAGGTATAGGATCTATTACTCTTGATGGAAAGACTAATACAGATGATGTTTACTTTGTGGATGGTTTGAAACATAATATTTTGAGTGTTGCATAGTTAGTTGATAAGGGATATCAAGTTTTGTTTACTGAGAAAAATTGTGTGATAAAAGATAAAAATGGAAATCTGATTGGCACTGGATCTAGAACAAGAGGTAATGTATTTTAGTTGAATCCTACTGAGATGACATGTTTGATCACTAAGATTGATGACAGTTGGTTATGGCACAGAATGTTTTTTCATATAAACTTTGATAACATTGTGAAAGTGAGTACTACACTTGTAGTAAGAGATTTGCCTAAAATTATGAAGCCTACTAACATGATTTGCAAGGAATGTGTGATGGCTAAATAGAAGAGAAGTTCATTTCCTAGTAAGAAGTTCACATCTGTAGAAAAGTTGGAGATTGTTCATACAAACTTGAGTGGTCCTACTAGGACTAGAGGATTCTATGGAGAAAGGTATTTTATGATTCTTGTTGATGATTTTACAACAATGATGTGGATTGCATTTCTTAAAGAAAAGTCTGAAGCATTTGATAAGTTTAAGCTCATTAAAAATAAAGTTGAGAATGAATCTGGAATGAAGATTAAATGTTTGAGATCTGATAGAGGTGGAGAATTTACTTCTAGAGAGTTTAACACCTTTTGTGAAGTAAATGGTATTAAGAGATAGTTTTCAGCCCCTAGGACACCTGAACAAAATGGTATTGCAGAAAGAAGAAACATATCAGTGACTGAAGCAGAAAGAGCTATGTTATTTGAGAATGATTTGGAAAAGATATTCTAGAGAGAAGTAGTGAACACAATAGTGTATACAATGAATAGAGTACAAATCAGAGCAGACACAGACAAGACACCCTATGAATTATGGTTTGGACATGCACCCTTAGTTAAGTATTTTAGAATTTTTAGAAGCAAATGTTATATAAAGAGAGATGATGATATTGGAAAGTTTGATCCTAGAAGTGATGAAGGTATATTTGTTGGATATTCTTTGAAGAGAAAATCTTATAGATGTTACAATAAGAGAACTAAGACTATTGTTGAGAGCGCAAATGTTAAAGTTGATGAAAAGTTCAAAATTTAGGAAAGAATGCTTGATTATGAATTAGATGAAGGAACTCATCCTAGACCTAACATTGAAACTAATGAATTTTTCTATGAAACTGACAGTGAATTGTTGAATGAAATCCACAGTGAAATCACTAAAGAACTGACACCTGAAGTGAGATCTAAAACAGTGACACCTAACAAGAACTTATCAAGGAATCATCCTATTGAGTAGATTATTGGAAGCATAGACAGAGGAGTTCTAACTTGAAATAAGGTACAAGAACAGTTATGTTTGATTTCTCAAATTGAACCTAGATCTACTAGTGAAGCTTGTGAAGATGAACATTGGATTAAAGCTATGAAAGAAGAACTAGATCAGATTGAAAAGAATAAGACATGGGAATTGGTCCCTAGACCTAAAGATAAGAATGTTATTGGAACTAAATGGGTATTCAGAAATAAGATGAATGAACAAGGAGAAGTAGTAAGGAACAAAGAAATATTGGTATGTAAAGGATACTCACAGCAAGAAGGAATTAACTATGAAGAAACTTTTGTGCCAGTAGCAAGAATTAAAGTAGTAAGAATGTTTTTGGCCTATGCAGCTTACAAGAAATTCAAAGTATATCAGATGGATGTGAAGTTAGCATTTATGAATGGAGACCTAGAAGAAGAAGTCTACATTGAGCAGCCCAAAGGTTTTTGTTTGACTCAAGAAAGAGACATGGTATGTAAACTGAAGAAAGCTTTATATGGACTAAAGAAAGAGCCTAGAACTTGATATGCAAGATTGGATAAGTATTTGTTAAAATTGGGATTTACAAAAGGAACAACTGATAGAAACCTATACAAAAAATAAATTGAAAATGGTTTGTTGGTTGTAGTTATTTTTGTTGATGACATTATTTTTGGAGGAGAAGATGAAGCCAGTGATAAATTTGCTGATGAAATGAAGACTAAATTTGAAATAAGTATGATTGGTGAAAAATGAAATAATTTTTGGGATTACAGATAACACAAAATAGTGATGGTATCTTTGTAAGTCAGAAAAAGTACCTAAATGACTTATTAAAGAGATTTGGAATGGAGAACTGTAAACCAGTTAGAACACCTATGGTAACTGGACATAAACTAGCCAACACAGATGAAACTCTTGTAGTTGAACAAAAAAAGTACAGATCTATGATTGAAGGATTGTAGTACTTAACACATACAAGACCTGATATAGCACATTCAGTTGGAATTGTAGCAAGATTTCAAGTTGAACCTAGAGAATCACATTATGCAGAAGTGAAGAGGATACTGAGATATTTAAGAGGCACAATTGAGTATGGATTGTGGTATGAAAAAACTGATGATTTTACCCTATGTGCATATACAAATGCTAATTGGGGAGGTAGTGTTGATGATAAAAAGAGCACCAGTGGTGGAGCATTTTTCCTTGGAGGAAGATTGGTTTCTTGGCTAAGCAAGAAGTAGAATTGTATTTCACATAGCACAACAAAAGCAAAATATGTAGTAGCAGCAAACAATTGTAACTAGATAATTTGGATGAAGAAAATGCTGAAGGATATTGCAATAAAATTTGTTGAGCCTATTGTTATACATTGTGATAACACCAGCATAGTTAGTATGTCTAAGAACCCTGTATTACATTCTAAGACAAAGCATATAGAGATTAAGTATCATTTAGTAAGAGAGAAAGTTGCCGAGAAAGAGGTCAAACTTGAGTACATAAGCACAAAGGAATAGATAGTAGACATATTTACAAAACCCTTGCCTAAGGATACATTTGAGTATCTAAGAGGTATGCTTGGGGTTATGCCCCAGCCTACTTTTGAGAAGTGATGCAGTTGGTTGCATCTGTCCAGTGGTATATGAGCCTTATCTTTCTTCTGGATTGCATGTTGGTACTTTCTCTATGGGGGACTATGTGTATCTGAGCTGAGTCATAAGGACTCTAGTTAATGTATTTTCTGAAGTGTCTTTTGAAATTAGAGTTGTTGACATAATGATGAAATTTCTATCATTGATGTCAATGGGGGAGAAGTGTACATGAAAAACCATTTGTACCATATGTTGAAGAGAATTGAATAGGAAAATGAAGCAAGATTTATTTGATGAAGAGGATTCAAAAGTATTTTTCAGAGCAACAATGTTGTAGTGTTGGATTTTTGGAACATTGGATGTTTTTTCATCTATGTTTTCATCAATGCCAATGGGGGAGATTGTTAGGAATGAATGTTGAATATATCCTATGGGAGTATTGGCAGCCATTATATAGTATTTTTGGTTGCATTCATGACTATGATTATCATTGATGTCAACACAGTGATCTACTGGAGATTAGAAGAGGAGCAGACAGTGTTTGGATTAGCGCACGTGGGATATTAGAGATAGAGCTATGTGATGTTGAGGATTTACTCTTTTTTATTTCATATGTTGATGTTTAAGAGCATAGATAGTAATTCATTTATTCATGGAAGTTATGAGCATTTTGGTGGAAGCATTATTTAGGCAGTGTTCCTGAGTAGCAGTTTGTGGAAATCAGATGATATCTCCTAATCGGGATGGAATCTGGTTTTGCGCAGTTAGAGAGAAGTTGAAGACATATTGATAGTGATGTGGATGATAGTGAAAACTTCTAGGTCACACAATTGAAGAATTATTCTAATTGGAAGTCGACAGTTTTGTGTAATTTTTTATGTAACGTGTGGAAACTTTTATTTTGTAATTGGATGCTGACTCATTTGTATTTACTTGAGTGTGGTATAAAGGAAGGAATATTTTTCCTTTTTGATAAGGATATGAATGTAATGATGAAGTGAATGAAGTTGTGAAAGTGAATTTGTGAAGGAAGACATGCGAGGTACAGAGATCTGAAATTGAGATCTGGTGTAGTAGTGAGTGCGGTTTGGCATAGTCAGAGAAGAGGTAACATATTGTTGAGATCAGTATTCCATTGAAGCTATTTGGGTAGTGGGTCTTTCTGTATTCCATAACTCGTAACAGGGTTAGAATCTTTTAGCAGGGATTCAAAATCTCCTAATAGTGATTCATATGTACTGAATGTATTTCATAAGACTCCTAACAGAGTCCATCTTTTCACAAGGAATATTCATATTAGTGCATCTTTTGTGGGCATCATTCCCACTTGGGTTTACTCTTTGATCAAGAGGTTCCCTAGTCAACATATCTTGTGTCATTGTGTTAATGCGTATGAATATCCTTCTATGGTTGTTAATTACATTGCTTATATGGTTAAGTGTTGTTGAAGTTGATAAAAGTTATAATTATCAGATAACTGATTCAGCCCCCCCCCCCCCCCCCCCCCCCCCCCCCCACCTCTCTCAGTTATCTTGGTGGACTTTACTTTCTAACAGTTTTAAAGTTGATTATTTTTCTGATTGTGCATGATTTAATATGAATTCATTTAATAAATAAAGTGATTTATTTTCCACTTAACTAATTTTGAATTAAAACAATTGATTTATGGGTTAATCAATTTGTAAATCAAACTTTATTCAAAAACTATATTATTAAAGATTGACAATTGACTTTAATTAATTAAATAAGAATTTAATTAATTAGTCATAAGATTTTTGATTTATTGTCAAAATTAAATAATACAATTAGGAATAAATAGAATTAAATTTAATTAAATAATTAAGTGGGAGTATTAAATTAATTAATTAAATATTCATCATATCAATTAATCAACTTTAGGATAAATATGATTTAAATCACCAAATAATTATTAAATTAAAGATAATTAGGATAAATTAGGAATATTCAAGGAATATTCCTGATGCAGAATTAAGATAAAATCAATTAGAATTTTGATGATGTGAAGATGTGCCTTAGGTTAGGACTTTGATGTAGATTTCCTTCGATTTGAGGATGTAGGAGGTTAATGAACCTATAGCCCATTTTTAGGGTACTACATTTTGCCCCTCTTTGAATTACTGTGCGAAGCGCAGTGGTTCAAAGAATAGTCTATGTATGATGATGAAACTAATTTGGAAGATGAACCGATTCTGAGACAGAAACTGATTGAAAGATTGGAAAAAGATGATTTAGGTCCTAGTCGACCAAGAATCATGATGATGTTAACTATAGCAACAATGAACCGGTGATTATGAAAAAGTATCAAAATGCCTGATTTTGAACCTTATGATTATGAAGAAGTGAGTGACCTAATTCCAAACCTGATTGTCCAAAGGAATTGTAATTGGTATCATATCTAAACCCTTCAGTTACAAAGAACCAAGGAAATAATACTAATGAACTGATGGTTATGAAAAGATGATATAGTTTACAAGATAGATTAGGATACTAGATTGATATGGATCTCGATGAATTTGATATTACCCAAGCAATGTGCCCCAAGTGATGAGGTCTTTTGATGAATCAATAACTAGACATGGTTGTTGTCTTGATTACTAAGGAAAGATTTGATTATAGATTTAGATTTACAGACTTGAATGATATGCAATACCATGCGCCCTTTGGGATTAAAATTAAAATTTGACAAGAAAAGTTAGCATTGAATGGTTTAGAAGCATGTTAATTGATTTGAGAAATGGTTGTGCACGTCCAAGAACATGTTCTGCATCATTTGGAGGTCCTGGAGACCAAGTTTGACTAGATTTGACCATGAGTTGACCATGGGTGACCAATTGAAATTTTGATAATTTGATGTAAGATAATTAGTTAAGTTGAATTCTATATTTGTTTGATGATTGAAGGTTGAATATGCAAGTAGTTTACAATATAAATGATCTCAGATTTCAATTTTGATCTCGAAAAAGGATTCTACTTGCTGTTATTGGAGGAACCTTCATACAATGCTCAGTACTTGTGTCATGTTCAGCATTTTTGGTTTTGAAGAATCATTTAAGTGTTCAAGCAATTTGTGAGATCATGCAAAGTGCAAAATGAAATGCAAACCTAGGACCTAGTCACTAATCATGTGTCATTCATTTTCATCATTGAATTTTTAGGTAACTGAATAAATCAATACAATGCCCACTAGCTAGGAAACCATAGACATATGAATATCAATTTGTATGCACAAGAATCAATACAACGCCCACTAGTTAGACAACCATGGACATATGAATATTGATTTTGTTTTCGGAATGTCAGATTAGATATAAACACCAAGGCACAAATGCCAGGATGACCTGAATATGATGTCCATTTTGATATAGTAATTTTTATAAGCATCAGAACATAGAGATTGTGATGACCAGAATACGCCTTTCTTTACAAACACATCAAACAATCAAGAGATCATTCTAAATCCAATGTGAATTACCCATAGTGACCCTTTATCATTCACCTCCTTAGGCAAGATCGTGTTTCACAGTAGGAGTAAGAACTCACTCAAAAAGACAATAGTTAGATCAAACTTCCTTGAATTTTTTGGGTATCAATGGTCAAGGTACACATGGCCATCCAATACGAGATGGAGGCTCTTACAGACAGACACCATTTCAATCTAGAATTTCCAAAGTTGATAGATTTTCACATACAAGCAGAAGACAAAGAAAAGATTATTCCCCCAGTCATCACTCTCTAAATCCTATAAAGGACATCACTAAAGACCTCAAAGGGACACAATATGCAAAAATCTCAATGTGAATCAGTAAGCATACAAGAAGATAAAAGCATGAAGCACAAATTGTTTTTAGTTTGTGTTGATGTTTGATTGCAAGATGCAAAATCCTTTCTGGAAAGGAGACTGACTGACTGACTTGGATGAAGCTTCAAAGGACTTCGACTAGATACAACATGTCTGAGATACACTAGAGACCATAGGATATGACATTGATTGCCCCCAAGTTTGAACATTGATAGGATATAGACTGACTTTATTGAAAATAGGAATGCGGAAACAAACTGGAAAATATGTACAAACTAAAGCAAGACTGAAAGCTAGGAAAGACCAAGATTGTGTTGGTAGATGGAGCGTTTTGAAACAATTGGTGCCCATTTGTCGAGTTTTCACCATCTTGGTAGAGATTCTATTTTTTCTACCAAGGTGCCTATTTCCAGGTTTTCACCAAGGCATTTTTTCTTTTTCTTCTTTTTTTTTATTTTTATCTTTTCCAAATAAAAATTTGTACTTTTGAATATTTTTTTGATTTTTTTGTGAATCGTCAAGGCGCCTATTGCTAGGTTTTCACCAAGATGCTCATTTTTTAGGACTTTTTTAGATTTTTATGATTTTTTCATGACATTTTACCAGAGACTAAATGCCTTAGGCATAGAATTTCTTTAGATGTAGAATGTTGATTGGTTCTCAGAGCTGTTCTCCTTCAGTCATTGAGATTTGATAGGATCTCGAGCCAAAAGTAGCAGTGACAAGAAAGGGACCCAACTAGTTGGATTCAAACTTCCCCTTGCACTCTCTATGTGATTGATTTTTAGGATTCTCTCTCAAGACTAGATCACCAACCTGAAATTCTCTGTGTTTGACTTTCTTGTTGTAGCCTCTAGACATTCTCTTCTGATATACTTTGAGATGATCATATGATGCTTGTCTGTGCTCATCTATTATTTCAAGTTCTTGTAACCTAGACACTCTGTACTCATCATCAGTTACTAGACCATGCATTCTGATTCTTAGTGATGGGATTTCAACCTCAATAGGTAGTACCACTTTAGACCCATAAACTAAAGAGAATGGCATAGCCCTAGTGGGCATTATGATACTTATTTTCTAGGCCTAGAGAGATGGATTGATCATGAGATGTCAGTATCTTCCTATTTTATTAACTGTACGGTGCAAAATTTTCAATAGATTCTTGTTAGAAGCCTCTGCTTGTCCTTCCCTTAAGGATAGTAGATAGGTGACCAATTTTGTGTTATCTTGAATTTGGCACATAAATCATCTAAGTCTCTATTTTTAAATTGTCCACCATTATCTATGACTATAGAGTGTGGAATACAATACCGACATATGATGTAGTTCAGAATGAACATAGAAATTTGCTTATCGATTGCTTGAGTCAAAGGGACTGCTTCTACCCATTTTGTAAAATAGTTTGTAGCTGTTATGATATGAGTATGTCCATTAGAAGAATGGGGATGTATGGATCCTATAAGATCAAATGCACATTGGTGAAAAGGCCATTGTGTAGTAAAGGGAATTAGATCTTTCCTTGGAGCATGAATTAAGTTACCATGTACTTGGCACTTTTGACAGTTCTTAGCAAAATTGATTGCATCTTTCTCCATTTCAGGCCAATAGTACCCAACCCTAATAAGCTTTCAAGCTAGTGTTAAACCATTTGAGTGTCACCCACATATACCTTCGTGGACTTCCTCTAGTGCACATTGAGACTCTTCTCATTCTAAACATCTAAGTAGTGTACCATCTAGACCTCATTTGTACAAATTGTTACCAATGATGACATAATAGGATGCATTGCAGATAAGGTATGATTTCTCATGACGGTTGAAGGTATCGGGAATGATTTGGTCTTGGAGATAGGAAAAAAAGTTTTTGTATCAGGATGAATCATGACCAACAATAGTGTAGATCATGTGGGTTTTAGGGGAATCATATGCAGGATAAGATAGTGCTTCCACCAGGAACTCATAGCATAGCTCATGTTCAGGCTGTTGTAATAGAGTAGATAGCATTTCTATTGCATCGGTAGTCTTGTTCTCTGTTCTAGGAATTTTCTCAAATGTGATAGATATGAAATACTACTTTAGATCATCTACCATTCTCTTGTATGGGATCAGCTTTCCATCTTTCATTTGATACACATCATTGACTTGGTGTATTACAAGTTGTGAGTCTCCATGAATGTGTAACTTTGTCACTCTCCACTCAATTGCTATTTTCATACCATTAAGAAGGGCTTCATATTTAGCAATATTGTTTGTACAAGGAAACTTGATTCAGAATGCCTTAGGGATTGAGTATCTTTGAGGTGTGATAAACAATATGTCTTCTCCTGATCCATTCTGTGTATAGGAGCCATCAAAGAATAACTTCCATGATCTAGAAGACAGGTTCATGATAGAGGAATCTAAAAATTCCATTTGCATTGGTGTATCATCAAACAATGGTGCATTAGCCAATTGATCAGCAATTACCTATCCTTTGATAGCTTTTCTTTTAACATATTCAATGTCAAATTCACTTAAGAGCATGACCCATTTAGCTAATCTACCCATGAGGGCAGCTTTGCTTAGTAGGTACTTTAGTGGATCAATCTTAGCTACCAAATGTGTGGTATGAGCTAACATATAATGCCTCAGTTTCTATGATGCAAAGATCATAGCTAGATAAGCTTTCTCAATCATTGAATAGTTCTTTTCATATGCAACCAAAGTTTTACTAATATAATATATAGCTCTTTCCTTCTTATTCTCATCATGATGTGCTAGCAATGCCCCCAGTGATGTATCTATTGCAGAGACATATAAGATGAATGGATTCCCTTGTATAGGAGGCATCAAAATAGGAGGATTTGATAGATATTTTTTGATATGGTTAAAGTTATTTTCACATTCTTCACTCCATGCAAAAGTCACACCTTTATGTAATGTTTTATGTAAAAGGTTGTGATATGTCTGCCAACTGACATATGAAGCGTCTAATAGATTGTACTCTCCCTTGTAATGTTCTCATTTGACTGATATTCTTGGGAGGTTGGATCTCCATGATGGCTTTAACTTTAGCTGGATCAACTTCAATACCTTTCTTTGAAACAATGTATCCTAGGATCTTTTCGAAAGTGACACCAAAAGCACACTTCTTAGGGTTCAGTCTAAGACTAAACATTTCCATGTGGTCTAGTATTTTTCTAAAATAATTTAGATGTTCATCCCTTATCATAGATTTTTCTAAGGTATCATCAACATAATCCTCCATAGTTTGATGCATCATGTCATGAAAAATAGATGTCAGCTCTCTGATATGTAGCACCAGTATCTTTAATCCCAAATGGCATGACATTCCAATAGAAGGTACCCCACGCACATATGAAAGCAATTTTCTCTTGATATTCTGGAGCAATTTTTATTTGATTATATCCAGAAAAACCATCCATCAAGGAATACATCTTGAAACCCATAATCATGTCCACTATCATATCAATGTTAGGCAATGGAAAATCATCCTTTGGGCATTCTTTATTCACATCTCTAAAGTCAGTGCACACTCTAATTGATTTATCTAGTTTGGAAATAAGTACAATATTAGAGATCCATTCAACATAGTCAATAACACAGATGAATTCAGGTTTTAGTAGTTTCTCTAATTTAGCTTTGACCAAGAGTGCAACATGTGGATGCATCTTTCTAAATTTTTGCTTAACAGGTTTGACCCCTGGGGCAATAGATAGATGGTGCATTATAAGATCAGGATCCAACCCTAGCATATCTAAATATTTCCATGCAAAGTTGATCTTCTTTTCTATTAGGAATGTAGTAAATTTTCAATTTTCTTCTTTTGATAAGGGTTGTGCTACATGGATCAACCGTGGTTCCTCTATTGTACCCAAGATGATAGATTGAGTGGGCTCAATTAGAACTGGAGATCTATCCTGTAAATGACTTGGAAGGACATCAAATATCTCATCCTTAGGCACCTCAGAGAGGTTTTCACCTTTGGATACATCTTTTATTTTTACTTTTGTAGGTTCAGAGACTGCCACAAAGTGGGTTTCACCCTCAGAACTCCTTTTCTTTTTATTTTTATTATTATTCTTTGGACTAAGATACTTGATGTTGAACTTCATCATGCTAACGCTCGGTTTGCTAATGGAAGTCCTCATAGGCTCAGCTACATTTAGGTAGCAAGCAAGGGCATAGTCATTTGGAAAATTATAGATACCTTGGCTTGGATTCATGGAAGTTTGGTCAAGAACTTCAGGATATTGGATAGTCAAAGTGGGAAAGTATTGGGAGATAGTGTTTACGGATATGGATATGTCATCATTAGTCCTAACCCAACGCTCAAGTTCAAAGGTGATATTACAACTTAAGACATTCAATTCATGAATAGGCTCAATGTCATTGTGGGAGTCCACTTCAGCCATTGGTGGATCAGACTCGTAAAGTTCATTATTTTGCTCTAGACTTACGTTGGGTTTAGGTGCATATTATAGACACTCAAAAATGGGCAAGTGCTTTTAAATTGCAATAATCATCAAAATTGGCTTGAAATCATCAAAATACACTAATTCAATCAAAAAGGATCAAATCAATTAAAATAGACATTTATTAAATCAAATTGGACAAAAATAATTAAAGCAAAGGAAAAATCAAATGAGGACATTAAATAATTAAATCAAAGCTTAAAAGGGATGAAAAACACTACATAATTGATTTTAATCAATTAGTTGTATAGTTGTTTAAATCAAAAATCAAAATGAACCTATTCCCTTACATGGCTAAATTTAATTAATTAATTGAATTTAATTAATCCTAATATCTACAAAGTTGAGCAACCAATGAGAATTGAGGACAAAAAGACATAAATCACTCAAAAAGGATGAATCTCAATCACTCATTCCAATCTTTCAATCTCATCCACTCAATTTTGTCCTTTTGTCCAAAGCTTTGAGACAAACATTTAAATTGTCCCCCCATTTAAAAACATTGCAAAGTATTTGACTCAACCAAGGGTTAATCGTGATTACTTCACTCCACCCCCTACCCTTGGGAATTTACTATAAGTATGAAACATTTTGAGAGCAATATTCATCTTAGAAATTCATTTGCAAAGCATTGTTATTATAGACAATTGGAGAGCATTTAGAGAAATTTGAATTATCTTTGTATCAATTTGAGCTAGAATAAGCATTTGTAGCATCATACTTTCTCATTTTAGAAGTGTCACTAGTGGAGATTGAGCTGAGAGCTTCACTTACCACATCTTTCTAGAGAACCATCAGATGTTATGTTGACTATAACTAATTTGGAATCTGATTAAAGAATCTGTGATTGCAAGATCACTGAGGAGTTGTTGATTAGATATGTAATATGATTAAATTAGTATTATGTTGTCATTGATGTCAACTAGTTTGACACCACTTATCTTGTAAGTTACTATACTGAGACATCTGAAGAAAGGTGAAAGAGATGAAGAACAGAGAAATCTACATGAGGAAAGATGTACATGACAGATGAGGATAAAGAACACATTGAGTAACTTGTTGATGAGTCTATGACTTGATGATATTAACTTTATTATGTTGCATTCATCTATGATGAAGTATAGAGCTGAAAGACACAAAGCAGTGTTGTCGGTAAATGAAGCATTTCTAGTATACACCGATGGAGTGTAGTGTATACCGATCACAATATTAACCAAGCAAAATAGAATGTATTAAATGATTAGTTTAGCTGATAAGATTGATGAGCTGGCAAGAGTATAACATCGAGGAAGCATATAATGTTTGTTACATAGATCAACAGCTGACAAAATTCAAGGAAGATCTAACAGAAAAGATTGAAACTTTTTATTGACACAAGTACCGAGAAACTTTGAAGCGGCAAAATCTGATGGTGGAGAAGAAAATGATTTACTTGTCTATATAAGAGAATAGTTTTTCTTTATGAAAACACCAGGAAGAAGAAGAAGTTGCAGGAATATCACATGAACAAGGATTTCATGTATTCTGATCATACTAGTTAGTAAGAACCAAGCTACAGAACCATTACCGAGCTATAGAGAGCAATTAGTGATAGACAGTAAGTTGATATAGTATTGAATCTGAAGTGAATTATTGATTAGAAGGATTTGTATGGACTAAATATTGATCTATAATCTACAATTGAAGTTGTATTAAGGTAGGTCATTTACTGTTACATATTTAACCATTGTATACAGTCAAAATCTCTTAACCGAGTGGACTCTAAAAGTCTTATGATGTATCATTCATAGAATGAACATTGTTATCCTATCAACCCCATAGTGAATGTTGGTTGGATGATAACTTCTAGTCTAAAATCCTCTAACAAGGTCACACCTAACAGTGTGTTTGTAACCTTTAACAGGGTTGGGTCTTAACTGACCTCACTTCAGAAGAGTGAACAATTTTGGGTTGCCAGTCCTAGGTGGTTTTACCCTTTACAAGGTTTCCATGTTAAATCTCTTGTGTTATGTGTTGATTGTGATATTTGTTTGTTATCATTCTTTACATGTTACATGTTAGATTTGATCGGTAAACTATTTTGGCATTAGACTGGTAATCAGTAAAAGCACAGACAATGAGAGTTATTATTGCTTACTAATGAGAATAAATTGAAGAAATTGTTTTGAATTATACATTTTGAATTGGGACACTGGATAACCGATTCACCCCCCTCTCAGTTATTTTGACAATTGGTATCAAAGCACTGGTTTCTTGGAATGGAGTTTTAAGGACTTAAGCATAAAGGTCTCAAGATGTATAAGAGGGAAGTACCAAAACTAAACAAAGAGAACTTCGCAGTATGGAAAAGCAGAATGAAGCTACACATATTTGGAATTGAGAACTCTACACTAGATCTGATGGAGAATGGCTACATACAACCGCCCACTAGTCCCCTAACTATTGATCAATTAAAGGACAAGCATGAACACAATGTTACTATGATGGAACTTGTTGTTGCTTGTACTGACACTGAATTTGAAGATATCAAGACATGCACAACTGCCAAAGGAATGTGGGATAAATTAGCACAAATATACAGTGGAGATCTAAATGTCAAAAGAGCCCAAGCTTAAAGTATGAGAGGTAGATTTGATGATATGAGAATGAAAGAAGGTGAGAACATTTTTCAATATTCAAATAGACTCAAAGAGGTGGTACATTCTATTAGAGAATCTGATGGAGTGATTGATGATGAAATAGTGATAAGCAAGATTCTTAGAACTTTGCTACCAGTTTATGTAATTAGGATTTTTGCAATTCATGAAACAAGAGCTACATCCAACATTACTCTTGACACTTTGATTGGTACACTTACAACCTTTGAATTAAACAATTTTGATAATAGTGTTGTTCCTTCTGTTGAATCTTCTTTCATGTCTTCTTTGAAGATTGGAAATTCTAGTAGGAATAGTAAGAACTGTGATAGTGATGACAATATTGATGATGAACTTGATGACCTCGAAGCACTTATGGCTAGAAGATTGCCCAAAGGAAAAGGAAGGTATAGAGGTAAGCTACCTTTAGCATGCTTTAATTGTAAAGAAGTTGGTCACATCACTGCTAGATGTCCTCAAAAGAAAGATGATGATAGATCCAAAGATCGATATGATGGAAGCTATGGAAGAAGAGTCAACAGAGGCTACTAACACTACAACAGAGACAACTAAGATGAAAAAGGAAAAAAGGTATGTTACATAGCTGAAGATATTGAAACTGAATCTAATTCTAATGATGATATAGAAGTTTTATTTGTTGCTACAAAAGATGACTCAAAAGAAGAAGAGAAACATGAAGAGACAGCACTGATCTCTAAAGTAAGTAGAAATGATACATGGATCATAGACAGTGGCTATACACATCATATGACTGGTGATGTAGAGAAGTTTGATCATCTTGTTGAATATAATGGAGGATCTGTGAGAATGGGAAATGATGCACCTTGTATGGTAAGAGGTAAAGGCTCACTGATGATCAATTATAGATTACAATGTGAAAATGCATACTGGGTAGATGGATTGAAGTATAATTTTTTAAGTGTGGCTTAGCTAAACAATTTAGACCACCGACTAGATTTTGAGAGCAAAAAGGTGAAGACCTATGATGATGGAGGAAGACTTGTCGAAACTGGTACACAATCTAGAGGTAATCTATTCTATCTTGATATGGATTAGTCTTCTTGTTTGTTAATAAAGGATGAAGATGCTTGGTTGTGGCATAGAAGGTTATGCCATGTGAACTTTGACAACATGATCAAGATTAGTAGAAAGAGAAGAGTTAGAGGATTGCCTAACTTGACAAAACTTGATCATGCCATGTGCCATGAATGTCAAAAAGGTAAGATGACTAAATCTAGTTTTAAAAGCAAAGACTATTCAACAAAGAAGATACTTGAGTTGGTTCATATTGACCTATGTGGTCCTATGAGAACTCAGAGTTGTTATGGTGATAGATATTTTATTTTTTTTGTTGATGACTATACTAGACTGATGACTGTTATGTTCCTGAAAGAGAAATCTGCAGCTTTTAAAATTTTTAAGTGGTATAAAGCTAAGGTAGAGAAAGAAACTGGAAAAGAAATAAAATGTTTAAGATCTGATAGAGGAGGTAGATTTATCTCTGATGAATTTACTAATTTTTGTAATGAGAATGGAATCAAAAGGTAGGTATCCGCACCGAGGACACCTCAGCAAAATGGCATTGCTGAAAGGAGGAACAGGTCTATAATTAACTATGCTAGAACATTGATGATACAAAAGAATGTTGCTCAGACATATTGGAGGGAAGCTTTTAGTATAGTTTTGTATGTTCTTAATCGAGTACAACTAAAGAAGGACTCAAACTGAACACCTTATGAACTATGGTTTGGACACAAACCTACTGTAAGTTATTTCAAAATTTTTGGAAGTAAATGCTTTATTTTGAAAGATGAGAGAAATGGAAAATTTGAATCTAAAGGAGATGAAGGAATATTTTTGGGATATTCCACTTCAAGTAAAGCATACAAATGTTTGAATAAGGCTACAAATAAGATAGTTGAAAGTACTAATGTTCATGTTGATGAGTTTGATGACAAGTGCATAGAGGAAAGTACAAAGGAACCAAAAGACTATGGTAGATTCACTTACATTGAACATCTAGAGTATCTACTGACACCGTAGACTGTGTCTACCAATCAGTAGGGAAATAATGCAAGACAACAGGCAATACAAACTGAGGAACAAGATGGAGCTACCAAGCAAGAAAATGACCCTAAGTAGGATGAACAAGAACGAAGAAATCAAGTTTTGGCTAGTTTTGTCAGAAGACATCATCCTAAGACACAAATCATTGGAGACAGACATGTTGGAATGCAAACTAGAAGCAAAACAAGATAACGTACATGCTTAATTTGTGAATTTGAACCTAAAACTGTGAAAGTTGCATTAGAGAATGAAGAATGGGTTAATGCAATGAAGGAGGAAATAGAGCAAATAGAAAAGAACAAAACCTAGTCCTTAGTACCCCCGACCAAAAGATAAAAATGTTATCGGTACTAAGTGGATATATAGGAATAAATTGAATGAAAATGGTGAAGTCACAAGAAATAAAGCTAGATTGGTATGCAAGGGATATGCACAGGAAGAAGGCATTGACTATGGTGAAACATTTGCACCTATTGCTAGATTAGAAGGAGTTAGAATGCTACTTGCATATGCTACACATAAGAAATTCAAAGTTTATCAAATGGATGTGAAGTCAACATTTTTGAATGGTATACTTGAAGAAGAGGTCTACATTGAACAACCTAAAGGATTTGTTGATCTTGACAATAAAGAAATGGTATGTAGACTACATAAAGCATTATATGGATTGAAGCAAGCACCAAGAGCATGGTATGAAAGACTACATACTTACTTGTTAAGTATTGGATTTGTAAGAGCATGTGAAAACAACAATCTATATGTGAAAGGTGATACTGATGATACTATTATCATTGCTGAAATATTTCTTGATGACATTATTTTTGGAGGTTTAGCTATTGTATGCAAGGCATTTTCTGATGAGATGCAAAAAGAATTTGAAATGTCTATGTTCAAAGAGAATAAGTTCTTTCTTGGACTACAAGTGATTCAGCATAGTGATGGGATATTCATCACACAATCTAAATACATAAAGGAAGTACTGAAGACATTTGGCATGGAAGATGCTAAACCTGTAGGAACACTGATGGCTACTAGATGCAAATTGACAAAGGAGGATGAAACTACTGAGGTAAACCAGACACTCTATCGATCCATGATTGGTAAGTTAATGTACGTAGTTCACAGTAGACCAGATATAGCACATGCTATGGGGATTGTTGCAAGATTTTCTACTAATCCTAGAGAATCACACATGATAGCTACAAAAAGGATCTTAAGATACTTGAAGAAAATAGAGAATTTTGGATTATGGTATCCTAAGGAAGGGAAGTTTGAACTGAATGTTTACACTAATGTTGATTGGGCTAGAAATGTGGATGATAGAAAAAGCACCACCGGAGGAGCATTTTTCTTTGGTGAAAGACTTGTAACATGGACAAGTAAAAATAAGACTTGTATTTCTTAGTCTACAACTGAAGCAGAATATGTTGTTGCTGCTACTAACTTTTCAAACATTGCTTATATTAAACAAGTGTTGGAAGGAATGAATGAGGTAATCACTGATCTGGTGATTATATACTGTGACACACTAGTGCTATTAATATTTCAAAAAATCCCGTGATGCACTCTAAGACAAAGCATATATCTATTAAGTATCATTACTTAAGAGAAAAAGTGCAAGAGAAGAAAGTAAAGTTAGAATTTGTTACATCCAAAGAATGACTTACAGATATTTTTACAAAGCCCCTACCGAAGGACACATTTGAAAACTTGAGGACTAGACTTGGGGTCTGTCCCCTATTTATCAATCACTAAGGTGATTTGGTTGTTGCATCAACCTACTTTTATTAGAAGATCATTCATGTTGATGTAGCATAGTTCACACTTTGAATCATGTTCAAGGTTGTGATTAAGTTTGAGAACTTGACCCAATTGGAATATCAATATTCAGAGATACAGAGGAAGACAGAATTGTTTGTTTATTTTTTCTTTGGCATTGTTGTCAAAGGGAGAGATAAACAAGATATGAAAAGGAACAAGCACCGATGATAATTATCTAAGGGAGAGACAATGAGACAGAGTATTGAAGATCAATTACAGAGAATAGAAGTAGGAATTGGAGAATTGAAAAGATCACAACTGCAGAATGTTAAAACTGGATTACTTAATGCTGGTTTAGTAATGTAGTGATTAAACATATTAAGTCTATTCAACTTACATAATTTGTTCACAAAGTTGTAGAATGTATGTTTGGTATGTGTATGGTACATTTCATATTACTTGAGTTGCCATCAATGCCAAAGGGAGAGATTGTTGACTACAACTGATTTGGAATCTGATTGAAGAATCTATGATTGCAAGATCACTGAGGAGTTGTTGATTAGATATGTAATATGATTAAATCAGTATTATGCTGCCATTGATGTTAACTAGTTTGACAGCACTAATCTTGTAAGTTACTATACTGAGACATTTGAAGAAAGGTGAAAGAGATGAAGAACAGAGAAATCTACATGAGGAAAGATGTACATGATAGATGAGGATAAGGAACACATTGAGTAACTTGCTGATGAGTGTATGACTTGATGATATTGACTTTATTATGTTGCATTCATCTATGATGAAGTATAGAGTTGAAAGACACATAGTAGTGTTGTCAGTAAATGAAGCATTTCTAGTATACACCAACGGAGTCTAGTGTATACCGATTGTAGTATTAACTAAGTATTTTTCACTGACGCATTTATTTGTTAACCAAGTAGAACAGAATGTATTAAATGATTAGTTTAGCTAATAAGATTGATGAGCTGGCAACTGTATAACATTGAGGTAACAGATAATGTTTGTTACACAGATCGACGGTTGACAAAATTCAAGGAAGATCTAATGAAAAAGATTGAAACGTGTTATTGACACAAGTACCGAGAAACTTTGAAGCCCCAAAATCTATGAATGAGATTAAGCAGCAAAATCTGATGATGGAGAAGAAAATAATTTACTCATCTATATAAGAGAATAGTTTTTCTTTATGAAAACACCAGGAAGAAGAAGAAGCTGCAGGAATATCGCATGAACAAGGATTTCATGTATTCTGATCATATTGGTTAGTAAGAACCAAGTTTCAGAACCATTACCGAGCTACAAAGAGCAATTACTGATGAATAGTAAGTTGATACAGTATTGAATCTGAAGTAAATTATTGATCAGAAAGATTTGTATGGACTAAATATTGATCTGTAATCTGCAATTGAAGTTGTATTAAGGCAGGTCATTTACTATTACATATTTAACCATTGTATATAGTCAAAATCTCTTAACCGAGTGGACTCTGAAAGTATTATGATGTATCATTCATAGAATGAACATTGTTATCCTATCAACCCCATAGTGAATGCTGGTTGGATGATAAATTCTAGTCTAAAATCCTCTAACAAGGTCACACTTGACAGTGTGTTTGTAACCTTTAACAGGGTTGGGTCTTAACTAACCTCACTTCAGAAGAGTGAACAATTTTGGGTTGCTGGTCCCAGGTGGTTTTTCCCTTTACAGGGTTTCCACATTAAATCTCATGTTATGTGTTGATTGTGATATTTGTTTGTTATCATTCTTTACATGTTACATGTTAGATTTGATCGGTAAACTATTTTGGCATTAGACTGGTAATCGGTAAAAGCATAGATAGTGAGAGTTATTATTGCTTACTGATGAGAAAAAATTGAAGAAATTGTTTTGAATTATACATTTTGAATTGGGACATTGGATAACTAATTCACCCCCCTCTCAGTTATTCTAACATGTTATAGATCTTAGTCTCAATTCTTAATTAGATTTGCATTGTATTTACTTTGAGTTGTTACTAATTGATCTTAATTTCATGAAGGTGATTAACATCATCACAAAAATGGCTCCCGTCGTGGAGCTCTAAACCTCATTTTATCATTTTCATCATATATTGTATACTTGTATTTTCAATTTTCCATGAATATTTTGCAGAAAATAGGTGACACCTACTAGCTGATAACTCACGCCTGGTCTATCACTTCTCTTCTATCTTAAATTCTTTCTAGTTGCCTACAAGTTGGATGCTCATGCCTACGAGATAAATTATTCAGCCTGTTTCTCATCAAGTCACGCCTATAACTTCAGAAGTGTCACAAAGCTACTATTCGTTACTGCATGTGCCAGAGCTTTGCTACACAATTTACAGAAGCAGTCACACTTAATATCTGCTAATTCATGCCTAGTGTTGTTAAATTGTCACTTTAAACATATCATTTTCCACAATTTTCAATACTCTTTATGCTTTGCAATAAACTGTCTATGCTTGATTAACTTTCAATGTTGCCCGTTTCACTCGAAAGTGACACTTGCTGTCATTAAAGTTACGCCTGCTAATAATTTGATCACGTGTATTAGCTGGGCAATGTCGCTTCTCGTTAATTGTCTTAATTTGTTGTCAAATTCATCAATTCATTTATTTAACTCTCTGTTGGTATGTTTTGATTGTAAATGAGTAGGCACAGAAAGGTCCAAAAACTAGAGAGCAGGTTTAATCAAGAAGAAAAGGCATTAGCAAAAAGGATCAAGAAGGAAAACATTGCACACATCAAGGTTGTTCTTGAGACAACACAAGAGAAAGAAAATCAGGTATTCCAAAACTATCAACTGCAATAATTGAAGCTTACAATTCAAAATTTGTATCTCTCAATTGGATTTTTAGTCCTTAGTTCAAGTTTTTCTTTAAAAATTTGCAAATAAGGTGCTTAAAGTTCATACATAATTTTTTGCTTCATCAATTTCAATTAGGTTTCCCCTCATAGTGTTTGTTGGTGTTGACTAACTTGTGAGTGGACAAGCACACTTGGAAGGAGCTATTGCCAAGTTAAGGATAAAAATAATGAAATCACTTAAAAATGCCCCTAACTTCAGTAAGCTACAAGGAAAAGGTAAGCCTCAACTAGTCAATATTTTCCCTTAACTTGTGGCATTGGTGCATTTTAAAATCTAGTAATTAAGAATGGTTAAGGAATCGAACACATAAAATCAAAAGCTCATTTTTTGTGGAAGAGAGTAGAAATACTCGAATCCCTATAGTTAGTGGGTGAAATCAATTGAACATTGCTAATTGTGTTTGGGAACTAAAGGAAAATTTAGGGATATGCTCTTCACCTTTTGGTGAACCAAATTCCCAAAAGCTTGACCTTAATTCCAATTTCCTTGCTTTACAAATGAACATGCTAGAACATTAGTGGTCTCACCTCCCAAGTTTTCCTTAACGAGGCCAGTGAGAGGGACAGCCCAAAGTGGGATACGCTTTCTTTTGCTGTGAGAATCCAACCCACTATAAAATGAAATGCATGCATCCTTAATGGGGTGTGCGACAAAAGGATTTTAAATTTTTTGAACTTCCTCTAGTAGTCCTCACAGATTACGCAAAATCATACCTCGGTGCATTTGGGAAGCCCCTTAACATACTTGGGGGATGAAAGTTTAAAATCCATTTTGAACGGAATCCACAATAAATCCTTGATAAAATAGCAAGACCACCTTTTAGAGCCAAAATGTTAAAAGCCAAATTTGACTATAAGTAGACTGCTTGGAATTATTTCTTGTGTAATACTTGTGGAAAACAATTGAGAATATACACTCTAGTGTGTTTTAGGGACATGATGAAAAATTGATGTGTGTGTTGCGATTGTGTTCTATTTTCAAGCAAGAAAATTTCATAAGACCTGATCTTACAACATTTAAAAATTAAAAAATTTACAACCTGGTCTATAAAGTGCCACATGTGCACAGAGAAATATCGCCTATCAAAGGTAAAGTCACGCTTGTGACTATTATGAAAATGCATATCAATTGGGAAGTCACACCTCACACAAATTAAATTACACTTGTCAATACTAGAAAAATGCCTATCAATGGTAAAGTGTTGCCTGAATCCTACAATGTGCCACCTAAATCAATTCTAGTCAATGCATATAAACTTTTCAGTCACACCTACACTCAGGCAAGTGATGACCAGAAACACACAAAAGGGAAAACAGAGAGTATTTACTGAGGGGTTCAAAAAAATTTGATCACATATTGAGATACCCTTTTTCGTGTTCTTACTATTCCAACATTCAACCCAGTCATAAATCCTGTTCTGTATAATTTTTGAAAATTTCACAAGGATTTGACCACGGGCCTGATCGAAGCTTATTTTCCAAGTGGTTTGTTCATGCCTACTTTTACTAGATCCTACTACAAAAAGAAAACTTTACAAGAAGATGGGACTTACTTAAGGCAAGAGCTTCCTTTCTGAGATGATACATTTACCGATCTAAGGATACCCAAAGAGCCCATTCAAGAAAAAGAGACTAATATGTTGTATTTCGGTAACTTGGGTAATAATAATAAAAGAGGTATTGACCCCAACAATCAAGGTAATACTAATAATGGAGTGATGGATCAAAACACCCAAGGAATTGATGCCACTCACAATAGAACTAATACTGAATCAATGATAGAAGATGCCAAAGATGAGAAGGTTAGTGAGGCAATCCAATGTCCATATTTCTTGAAACTCATGGAGAAAGAAATGGATAGAGACAGAGAGAAATACTTTCTAGACTTAGCTCAGAAAGGTCTTAAGCTTCCCCATAACTATGACGTTAATCAACTCAAACCACTAGAAGTTGAAGAGAGTCCCATTGACATCATGAAAAAGAAGTTTAAGATATTTCAAATGCAACTGGATACCATCAAGCAAAGTGGGGCTCCTAAGCCCTTTTCTATAGAAACATTGTGTCCATTCTCATTTGATAAAAGTATGGTCATGGTACCATTCCTAATCAATGTAGTGTTTCCCAAGTATGATGAGTATGAAGGAATGTCGGATCCTCAAGACCACCTATGGGAATTTTTTGCATTGAGCTTGGAGTTCATGCATGATACTACCTATTTAATGAGACTATTCCCAAGAAGCTTAGGAGGTATGGCCATGGAGTGGTTTTCCAAACTACCCTCCGGCATTAAAACCTTCGAAGAGTTAGCTTTGAAATTTGTGGCCCATTACTCATACAACATCAAGCATGATGTCACAATGATAAAGTTATGTAATACCAAACAAAAGGATGGAGAAGCATTCCTCACTTTCCTACAAAGATGGAGGATGGTATTTGCTAGGTACCCTAGGAGTGTACCCAAAAAGAGAAGATGGATATCTTCATAAATAGCTTGAGCAATGATATGAACTACCAGTTGAGAATGCAATGTCCCAAGACTTTCCAAGATCTTATAAAAAATGGAGTGACAATGGAGGAAGTGTTGGTTAAAAGTGGAGAATTAAAATTGTATAAAGATAACAAGAACAACTCCAATAATGGCAATAATCAAAATAAGAATTGGTTCAATAGAAATAATCGGTATGGGTTGAAAAAAAACAATAAGGGAGTAGTCAATGATGGGGTTGTTGATTCTAGTAACTTGAAGGTGACCCCATTTTCTCTTACAAGAATACCTTATCAAGTGAATAATGCAAATCAGGCCTCAAAGGCACCTTCTAACAACAATGCGAATAGTGGCAATCAAGGAAACAATCAAAGAGGTAACAAATATGATAAGTTCTTGGTGCCAACTCCCAAAAGGAACTTCACACCTTTGGGAGAGCCTCTTGAGAAAGCATTAAAGACTCTCATGGCTAACAACATCATTAATCTACCTAGTATTCAACCCTATGAGCCACAAAACAAACCCAGCTGGTGGAGTGAACATAGCCATTATGAATACCATAGAATTCAAGGGCATAAGACCAATGATTTCTTATAGCTGAAGAATGTGGTGCAAGATTTGATTGATAGTGGTATGATCACAATTGAAGGGCCCCAAAGTAATGAAGACCACGCGGCTTTCAAACAACCCTTCTATAGCCATGACAAAGGTGAATCATCCAATGGGAAGAAACAAAGCAGTAATAACATCAATTTTGTGCCACCTTATGATAATGTTGTGAATGTTATAGTGATCAAAGAGAAACCCCAAAAAGAGAAATCAAACGTTATCACTACGGGGTAGACCTCAAGGATTACCCTACAAGGGATTGATCCTAAACCCATTGGTCCCCCACAATCCAACATTATGATCAAGCAATCTTCCACATCAATAAAATTGTATAGTTTGGTAGATCAGCTACAAAAGACTCCAACACAAATCTCTATCTTGGAGTTATTAAAGCTATCTCCAAATCACAAAGAAATTGTAGAGAAAGATCTAGTAGAGACTAACGTCCCTACTAACTTAGAAGAGGAAAAGTTTCAGAACATGGTAGGGCACCTCATTGCACCTCATTGCCTTTCATTTTTAGACCAGGATGACATGTCCATTACCCATCCCCAAAATTTACCTTTGCATATAGAGGTCTTGATTGAAAGACATAGAGTCAAAAGAGCTCTCATAGATGGGCGAGCTAGCCTTAACATTTGTACTTTGAGCCTTGTTAAATCTCTAGGATTATCTGAGTCATGCATTGATCCCATGAAAAGAATCACCATAAAGGCCTATGATGAAGTTGAAAGAGCCTCAAAAGGCATGATTGTATTGCCCATTCAAGTGGGACCTGTCAAAAAGGACACTAAATGTCGAGTATTAGATATGAAGCTAGCTTATAATATCTTATTGGGGAGACCATGGATACATGAGATGCAAGTGGTTCCATCCACATACTACCAATGTATAAAATTTCCATACATGGGTGAGGAAATCACAGTTGGAGGGGATTCAAATCTATTCCAATATTGTAATGCACTAAAACCCCTTCATGAGCTATTTATTCCACATAATGAAGAATGGATTATCCAAAGATCCACCATTGAAGACATCAAAGAGGATAATCCTAAGTTAACATTAAGTGCTACATCAAACCCTCCTCAAGCTAGCTCAATGACATCAACTAAAGGAAAGGAAAAAGTGAGCTACGAGGGTCCAACTTCAAAGGAAAATTCATATCAAGCTAAATCAGAGATAGTACTTTTCAAACCCACCAAAGAGGAAAAGGATGAAGCTACACATGAGTGAGATGATGAATACATTCAAAAAATAGTGCAAAATCAGTTCTAAAGGAATAGGGGAATATTTCATTTCCTTATTCAACTTACCTACATCTCTAAGGACACATGGAAAACCATCAAAAGAACATCTTCCTCATAAGTATAACTCTTACTTTGTAAGAGAAAGTGACAAAGCAGAATTTGACAAATAAGAGGATCAAGTTCTTCAATGGCTTTATCAAGATGAAGATAATACCTCAAATATTCCCATAGAAAGGATTCAGCATATTAACATCCAAACTGATCAATATGGGAAAGGATATGAGATAATGCAAAAAATGGGGTACAAGGGAAGAGGACCCTTAGGCTAAAGAAATAGAGGTTTATTAGAGCCCATTGAACCTTCTTGGAGGGCAAAAGAAGAAAGGGGTAGGTTACCAATACAAAGGAGAAAGCTCCAGCCCAATGCATGATTTCTATCCTCAAGTGAACACGGTGGAATCCGATGGTGATAGTGATGATTCCCGAGATTTTGAGTGGGATACTCTATCCGATGAATTATGTCATGATAAGGAGATAGTCACAATACATACTTATGCAAAGATTATGAGGCAAGAAACTCAAGACAATGAAGAGCCTAATATATAAGATCTCAACATAGGACAAGCACCTACTAATCTACCATGGATAGATACATTTTGGATGCCTTTGGAGGAGGGAGATTCAAATGTTAGTTTTAATCCGCTTGTGGTTTTTCCCATGCTTTTTCAGGTAGAGGTCAAAGAGGACTCAAGTGAAGAGGATTTTAATCCTTCTTCCATGGACCATCTAGAGGAAGCTCATGTCATAGATCTAAATGATACAATGTATGAACCCTCTAATGAAGTCATGCCCATAAACTCAATCGATGAAAACTTGCCTAATGATTCATTATCCTTGATACATCTTGACCTTCTTGATTGGGACCAAACTGAGCCAAGTGACTTACTTTATTTCCCAAATGACCAAGAAATGAGCCAATACCTTAATGTGGTTGAACCCTCTTTCACCGATGAATTTGATATGAACATGATGAGAACAATGGGGGTCCAATCTCTTAATCAAAAGAAAAAAATGAAAAAAATAAAAAAATGAAAAGTTCTAGTGATGAAAACCATTATGTGGTAGCACTAGAGAAAAAAAAGTAAAGATAAAAGATGTTTCCTATGGTGAAAACCCAACTATGGCACCAAAGGAAGAGAGATTGGATACCCTACCCGAGCATGAGGAAGATAGATCACCAATTCTCATAGAGCCAACAGAAAAGGTCAACATTGGGATAGAATTGGATCCAAAATTTATACACTTGGCAACGTCACTTACACCTTTAGAAAGAAAGGATTTCATCAAGTTCTTCCAAGAACAACAAGCGAATTTTTCATGGTCATATGCCAACATGCCCAGATTGGATCCTGACTTCATAATGCACCATTTGAATGTTAGACCAGGGGTTAAGCCCATCAAGAAAAAGTTAAGAAAAATGCACCCACATGCGACTCTTCTAGTCAAGGTGGAATTGGAAAAATTATTGAAGTTATAAGAGCAATAGCCTATGTTGAATGGATATCAAATATTGTACTAGTCACCAAGCATGAAAAATCCATTCATGTATGTACAGATTTTAGAGACTTGAATCTTTCATGTCCTAAGGATGACTTCCCACTTCCGAGCATAGATGCCATTGTCAACTTGACAGTGGGTCACTCCATGTACTCATTGATGGATGGTTTTAGGGGCTAAAATTAGATAAAATTTGCACTCGAAGACCAAGAGAAGACAACCTTTACATGCCCCTAGGGTACCTTTTGTTGGAATGTCATGCCCTTCAGCCTTAAAAATGTCAGAGCCACATATCAAAGGGAAATGACCACTATTTTCCATGACATTATGCACACCTTTCTAGAGGATTATGTGGATGACATATTGGAAAAGTCCCACAAAAGAGAGGATCACCTACAAATTCTAAAAAAGATATTCATTCGGTTGGATCAATTCAAAGTGAGACTAAATCCAAAGAAATGTGTGTTTGGTGTCCAATCCGGCAAATTGTTAGGCTATATAGTTTTAGCAAAAGGGATTGAAGTGGATCTAGAAAAGGTACAAGAAATAATAGATATGGAGATTCCAAAGAACATAAACCAAATGAGGTCTTTACAAGGAAAGATACAATCCATAAGAAGATTCATTTCTCAATTGGCTGAAAAATGTCATTCATTCACAAGGTTATTACACAAAGACACCATTTTCATGTGGGATGAAGAATGTGATCAAGCCTTCACTTTATTTAAAACTTATCTAATAAATCCACCAATCCTAATGCCACCAATCAAGGGAAAACCATTATTTCTTTACATATCCGCTATCGAAAGGTCTCTAGGAGTTCTTTTGGCACAAAAAGATGAGCAAGGGAAGGAAAGAGAAATCTACTATTTGAGTAGGACATTGATCAAATACAAACTTAAATACACATTCATGGAAAGATCATGTCTATTAGTTGTCTTTTCATCACAAAAATTGAAGCATTATATGTTGATGCATAAGGTGAAACTAATTGCAAAAATTGATCCTCTAAAATACTTGCTAAGTAAAACTGCCTTAATGGGTAGGATAGCAAAATAGGTCATGATATTGAGTGAGTTCAAAATTGATTATGTGGATAGAAAAGAAATAAAAGGAAAAGTGATAGCAGATCACTTAGCTAAAAACCCACTGACTTCTACACAAACCATTCAAGTGGAATTTCTGGATTCTGCAATTATCAACATAGAGGCTAAAACATGGAAGTTGTACTTTGACGGCTCATATACACAAGGAGGTTCTGGAGTTGGCATATTGTTGATTACTCCTCAAGGGTACACCATTCCCAAGTCCTAAAATCTCTTGTTCCCATGCACAAACAACATAGCAGAATATGAGGCTCTAGTCATTGGCATTAAAATGGCTTTAGAATGGAACATCACCAAGCTACAAATATATGGAGACTCTCAATTAATAATGATGCAGGAGCATCCTGGGTGTAAGAGCAATCTTACATCACCCAAAAACATTTTTATTTTTTTGAATTCAATAAGGGCTATCTTGTGTAGAGCTGCTATTTATGGAAAGTTACTATTTTTGGTAATTTTTGTATGTGCTCAGAATGATCTGATTGCCAGATCAAGTGTATATTGGAAGATATTGAAGATTTTCGGTATTGGCAGTAGGGGACAGAAACTTTGAACTCAGTTTTGAAGGCTTTAGAGGCCCCGGATGAGGTCAAATTTTGGGTTGAATGAAGCTTGCTTGATTCAGGCGTTGTAGAGCTCCTTGCGCCCTTTCCGAAATAGGGTTACAATAGTCAATCGGGTCAATTGGTGATGACTTATGGTCTTCGGAAGTTGGGTCACCTGAAATGGCGGAAAATGATTTTTCTTCAAAATTTCTGTTCGGGTTTCAAAATTTATTTTGAGCTGACTATGATGTAATGAAATGTAAAATAAAAATAATTCTAAGTTTGGTCGGCCTTATTGGCTAAAATTTTGGAACCTTCCCAGGCGGTGGAAAATTGCCTATATAAGGAAGGCTGTATTATTGTCTTAGGCAGTTCAGAATAGTTCTGGGTAGTAGATCTGGGTATTGATTCGAGGCTTTGTCCTACAGAATATTGTAAGGGAATGCCCATGTGGCTTTGCATATTGTAATTCTGAAAGTTTGTAATTCCACATTTGTGGAGATAATAAGAAGCCAATTTTCTGTTCTTGCATATTGTTGTTGTGTGTTTGTGGTATTAAGGGGAGCACCCTTCATCAAGTGGTATCAGAGCAGGAGTTCTTGAGTGTGTAAACAGATCGCCGACTGTGAGGCAGTTTGCACCAGGACCGTGGCTAGGGTTTCAGCGCGCATTGCGAAAATGCCTCCACGAAGGGAACATGGCAGAAGAGCTGGTGTTGTAACACCTGAGGTTAGAGAGCTGCAGAGACAAGTGCGAGCATTGCAAGAAGAGATTCACAGAGGAATGAATCTTAATGTCGGAGACGAAAGCGAGGATGAAGCTGAAGAAGAATATCAAGAAGGAGAAGTTGAAATTGTGAACCAGGAGGAAGAAAAAAATTTTCGGGCGATTTCCAAGATTGGGAAAAGACCTAAGATTGATGTTCCTACATTTTCTGGAAATCTTAACCCAGAGGAATTGATCGACTGGATCAATGAGTGTGAAGAATATTTTGAGTATGAAGATGTTGAGGATCCTGATAGAGTCAAATTTGCAAAGGCCAGACTGAAAGGTCATGCGAAGATATGGTGGCAAGAGATTCAGTTGGAGTGAAATAGAAGGGGAAAGGAGAAAATCACGAGATGGGATCGGATGGTGGATAAATTGAAGTGATAGTTCATTCCTGTTGATTATGAGCTTGACCTACTGAAGAAAATACAGAGTTTGAAGCAAGCGGGAAGATCTATTCAGGAGTATACAGAGGAGTTCTATCGACTTCTCATCAGAACAGGCCATGCAAAAGCTGATAAGGAGAAAGTTGCCCGATACCTTAATGGGTTAAGGCCAAGCATTCAGGAGGAGCTGAATCTGGTTCAAATGAACAGTATTGAAGAGGCATACCAGTTTGCCCTAAAAGTAGAGGAAAAGTCGAACAACAAGTTTGAGAGCAAACAAAACAGAAGAGGTCGCAGTGGACGATCTGGTGGACGGTCATATGGTGGCCGAAATGAAGATCCAAAAAAGAAGGATAAGGCCAGTAGCAGTCAAAATCAGTGAGGAAATAATTCCAATCGCTTCCAGGATCATAATAATAGAGATCAAAGAGGAAGAGGAAGAGGACAAGGATCTGGAAGAGGTGGCTTCCGTGGAACATGTTTTCACTGTGGAGAAGAAGGTCATAGGGCATTTGAATGTCCTCAGCGCCAAGGCAGAACAGATAGGAGAAATGAAAGCCAGGCCAGAATTGCACATGTAGATGAAGATGCCATATCATCAAATTCTGAAGATGCTGAAAGAGGAGAAACGTTGATTAACAGAAGAGTCCTGTTGAGTGGTGAGAATGAACTTGAGCAAAGGAGGAGCTTGTTTCGCACCAGGTGCAAGTGTGAAGGTAAATGTTGTGATGTGATTATCGATAGTGGAAGCACTGACAATTTGGTGTCATAAGAGATGGTGACAAAGTTGAATCTCAAGAGACAGAAACACCCACATCCATATCGGATTGCCTGGGTACAGGATGACAACAAGGTCATGGTCAATGAACAATGCCTGGTGAAGTTCAAGATTGGCGGATACCAAGATGAGGTATTGTGTGATATCATATCTATGGATGCATGTCATATGTTGTTGGGTAGACCATGGCAGTTTGACAGATGTGCTGTACATGATGGCCGTGCGAATACCTATTCCCTGACAAAGGATGAAGTGCGACATAAGCTAAAACCATTGAAGGAGACTGAAGAAAAGGTATGTGGTAATGCAAGGATAACTTTTGTTGATGGAAAAAATTTCCTAGATGGTATGAGGCATGAGCATGTATGTTTTGCTTTAATTCCAAAAGCTGGTAAAGAGGAAGTAGAAGATGTTCTTGTAGAAGTTGTAGATTTGTTGAATGAGTTTCAGGATATTGTATCCGATAACGTGCCTGATTGATTACCACCAGTCAGGAAGATCAGTCATCAGATGGACTTGACCCCAGGAGCGAGTTTGCTAAATAAGGCAGCAAACAGAATGACACCTGCAGAAAGTGAGGAGTTGAATAGACAAGTACATGAACTATTACAGAAAGGATTGATCCGTGAGAGTCTAAGTCCCTGTGCTGTACCAGCAGTATTAGCACCAAAGAAGAATGGATAATGGAGGATGTGTACAGATTCTAGGGCAATAAACAAGATCACAATCAAGTACAGGTTTCCATTGCCACGAATGGATGATATTATGGACTGTTTGAGTGGAGCTGTGTATTTCTCAAAGATAGATCTGAAGAGTGGATATCATCAGATTCGGATCAGAGAAGGAGATGAATGGAAGACTGCCTTCAAGACAAAGGAAGGACTATATGAGTGGTTAGTCATGCCTTTTGGGCTAACCAATGCACCGAGCACTTTCATGCGGCTCATGAACGAGGTTCTGAAAGAATTTCTGGGTAAGTTTGTCATTGTTTACCTAGATGATATTCTGATCTTTAGTAAGACATTGGAGGAGCATATGATGCATATTCGTATGGTATTTGAGAAGCTGAGAGAAGAGAAATTGTTGATTAATTTGAAGAAGTGCAGTTTTGTGAAGAAAGAGTTGGTGTATTTGGGGTTTGTAGTTTCAGGAGAAGGTCTAAAAATGGACCCAGAGAAGGTACAGGCTATCCTTGAATGGCCTACTCTAAGGAATGCTACTGAGGTAAGATCTTTTCATGGTCTAGCTAGCTTTTACAAAAATTTTATCACAAATTTTAGCAGTATTTGTGGACCTTTGACTGAAACAATGAGAGGGGATAGAAAAGAGTTTAAGTGGACTAATGGGGCAGAAAAGAGTTTTCAATTATTGAAACAAAAAGTTACAGAACAACCTATTTTAGCACTTTCAGATTTTAATAAGGTGTTTCAAGTAGATTGTGATGCTAGTGGTACTATAATAGGAGCTGTTATGAGCCAAGAAGGTAAACCTATTGCTTATTTCAGTGAGAAGTTGAATGATGCCAAGAGAAAATATTCTGTTTATGATCAGGAATTTTATGCTATAGTTCAAGCATTAAAGAAGTGGAGACACTATTTGCTTCCTAAGGAGTTTGTTTTGTATACTGATCATCAAGCTTTGCAATATTTGAATAGTCAAGGAAAGTTGAATCAAAGGCATTTGAAATGGGTTGAATTTTTGCAGAGTTATACATTTGTTTTGAAACACAGGAGTGGAAAGTCTAATAGAGTTGCAGATGCTCTTAGCAGAAGGCAACTACTGCTGACAGAAATGCAGATTGAAGTGGTTGGGTTCAAAGAGCTCAAGAATCTGTATCCAGAGGATCCTGATTTTGGTGAAGCTTGGAAAGCTTGTAAAGAACCTGTTACTCTAGACAGGACGAAATGGTTGGATTTCATCATTCAGGATGATATGCTATTCACAGGGAGTCAGTTGTGCATTCCACGAAGTTCTATGAGGGAGAATCTCATCAAGGAGAAGCATAGTGGAGGATTGGCTGGACACTTTGGTCGTGATAAAACCCTTGCTTTGGTTGGTGAGAATTATTATTGGCCACAATTGCAGCAAGATGTGAAGAAGTTTGTACAGAGTTGCAGAGTATGTCAGATGGTGAAAGGAGTGAAGCAGAATACAGGGTTGTATCAGCCATTACCTGTACCAGAGAAGCCTTGGGAGGATATTAGCATGGACTTTGTTCTTGGTTTACCGAGGACTCAGCGGGGGCATGATTCAATTTTTGTGGTGGTTGATAGATTTTCAAAGATGGCACATTTCATTCCCTGCAAGAAGACTACTGATGCTGTTCATGTAGCAGAATTGTTTTTCAGAGAGGTAGTGAGACTACATGGTTTGCCAACGACCATAGTTTCAGATCGGGACGCGAAGTTTGTTGGATATTTCTGGCGTACATTGTGGAAGAAGCTGAAGATAGATTTGAAGTTCAGTTCATCACATCATCCACAGACTGATGGACAGATAGAGGTAGTGAATAGAAGTTTGGAAAATTTGCTGAGATGTTTGGTTGGAGATAAGCCAACAGGATGGGATTTGATTTTACCACAGGCGGAATTTGCATACAATAATTCTGTCAACAGGAGCACTGGTAAATCACCATTCCAGATTGTATTTGGAAGTAGTCCGAAAAATGCATCTGAATTAAGGAAGATAGATAAAGGAGAAATAAGTAGTGCTGAAGCTGAGAATTTTGCAGAACACTTGAAGAACATCCATGGGGAGGTGAGGAAGCATATTACCAAGATGAACGCACAGTATAAGGCTAAGGCAGATGAGAAAAGGAGGTATAAGGAATTTCAGGTTGGAGATGAAGTCATGGTTCATTTGCGGAAGGAGCGGTTTCCAGTTGGTACATATAACAAGCTGAAAATGAAGAAGTTTGGACCATGTAAGATACTGAAAAAACATGATTCAGGAAATGCATATGAGGTAGAATTGCCTACTGAGCTAAATATTTCACCAGTGTTTAACATTTCAAATTTGACAGAGTATCATGAAGGAGGTGTTGAAGATGAGATCACAGCAGCACAGTGGAGTATTCCAGCAACTAGTTCAGACACTGAGGAGATCGAAGATATACTGGACAGTCCTGTTGGTAGAAGCACAAGGAACATGACATATGAAGAATATCTGGTCAAGTGGAAAGGATGACCTATTGAAGATTCATCATGGCTAACAAGGGTGGAGGTTAACCGTCTTGGTTTTCCTCTGCACACCTGAGTCGTGACAGGGTCACTTCTCAAATTACCCTGGGTGTCTGATGCAGGAGCATCCTGGGTGTAAGAGCAATCTTGCATCACCCAAAAACATTTCTATTTTTTTGAATTCAATAAGGGCTATCTTGTGCAGAGCTACTATTTATGGAAAGTTACTATTTTTGGTAATTTTTGTATGTGCTCAGAATGATCTGATTTCTTTCTTGGAGGTTCATTTTGGTCATATAAGTCTGCCAGTAAAGTTTCATTGCCAAATCAAGTGTATATTGGAAGATATTGAAGATTTTCGGTATTAGCAGCAGGGGACAGAAACTTTGAACTCAGTTTTGAAGGCTTTAGAGGCCCCGGATGAGGTCAAATTTTGGGCTAAATGAAGCTTGCTTCATATAGGCGTTGTAGAGCTCCTCGCGCCCTTTCCGAAATGGGGTTACAATAGTCAATCGGGTCAACTGGTGATGACTTATGGTCTTCGGAAGTTGGGTCACCTGAAATGGCAGAAAATGATTTTTCTTCAAAATTTATGTTCGGGTTTCAAAATTTATTTTGAGCCGACTATGATGTAATGAAATGTAAAATAAAAATAATTCTAAGTTTGGTCGGCCTTATTGGCTAAAATTCTGGAACCTTCCCAGGCAGTGGAAAATTGCCTATATAAGGAAGGCTGTATTATTGTCTTAGGCAGTTCAGAATAGTTTTGGGTAGTAGATCTGGGTATTGATTCGAGGCTTTGTCCTACAGAATATTGTAAGGGAATGCCCATGTGGCTTTGCATATTGTAATTCTGAAAGTTTGTAATTCCACATTTGTGGAGATAATAAGAAGCCAATTTTCTGTTCTTGCATATTGTTGTTGTGTGTTTGTGGTATGTGTTTGTGGTATTAAGGGGAGCACCCTTCGTCAAATAATCAGTCAAGTCAACAATGAATACAATACCAAAGATGAAAAACTAATGCCCTATAAGACTATGATTGATGGATGGAAGAATTACTTTTCCTTGATCACTTTTGAACAAATTATGAGAGAGAATAACAAAGCAGCTGATGCAATGGCCACCTTGGTTTCTTTATTACAAAAACTAGATCAGAATGAGAAGTATGAGTTCTTGGTGAAAGAGTTGGGTGAAACTAGCATTTGATCTTCCCAAAACCCAAATTGTTGTCCTACTTCATGGACATGACTCACCTTGGTATGGCCCTATCTATACATATCTCAAAGACCAAGTGTTACCTTTAGACCAATCCTGAGCCCAAATATGAAATTTCATACGCCAATCAGCCCGTTACATAATCCTTTCAGAGACATTGTATCGTAAGGGTCTTGACGGGACATTACTTAGATGTCTAGAGGAAGAAGAGTCTAAGTTAGCTTTACATGAGGTTCACAGAGGCATTTGCGGGTCACACTCAAGCGGTTTAAACCTAGCCAAGAAGATCCTTCGCTTAGGGTACTTCTGGAAAACCTTAGAGAAAGATGCTTTTCACTTTGTCAAAATATGCAAAAAATGTCAATATCATGGCAACATGATACATGTACCAACACAAGAGTTACATCTGTTTGTTACACCATGGACATTCTATCAATGGGGATTTGAATTGATTGGGGTAATCTATCCACCTTCTTAAAATGGGCACAAGTACATCATAACCGCAATGGAGTATTTCACTAAGTGGCTAGAAACGGTTCCTTTGATCATGTCCACGGGTAAAAAAATTTCCATGTTCATCTTGAATCACATCATTTGCAGATATGGTATTCCTCATGCCATAATAATAGATAATGGAAAGCAATTCAAAAAAAAAGATGTGGATGAACTTTGTGCTACATTTCATATCATTCATTACTCTTCATCCATTTATTATCCTCAAGGAAATGGACAAGCTGAAGCTACAAATAAGAACATTCTCAAAATTTTGAAAAGATCGGTAAATAAATCAGGAAGAGATTGGCATGTGCAAATCAATCCAACATTATGGGCCTATAGAACTAGCATTAGAACACCTATAGGAGCTACACCATTTTCTCTAGTCTATGGAGTCAAAGTTTTTCTACCTTTGGAGGTTGAAATCCCATCTTTACAAGTATCATTGCAAGGCCTAATAATAGATGAGGATTACAGAGTTGCTTGACTTCAACAATTGGAATTGTTAGAAGAACATCAAACCCAAGCCTATGAACATTTGAAAGTTTATCAAAATAGAATCTCAAGGAACTACAATAAGCATATCAAACAAAGAGTATTTCAAGTAGGAGACTTAGTGTTAAGATAAAACCCAAAGAATTAAGATGAAAGAGAAAAGAAAGGAAAATGGGAGGCTAATTGGCTTGGTATGTTCATCATTATTTCTTCATTTGGAATGGAAACTTATAAGTTAGTAGATTGTGAAGGAGAAGAACTCCAAGAGCCTATCAATAGCATTCATCTAAAGAGGTTCTATACATGAGGGAGATGAAAGAGTATAAAGAGTATCAGATGAGGAACATCATATTTATTGTACATATTCAAAGAGATCTTGAAAATATCAAAAACATTTGAAAAAAAAAAAGTGCCTTGGTGAAAACCTAGCAATAGGTGCCTTGGTAGCAAAAAAAGTATAAAAAAAAACAAAAGAAAAACAATCCAAAGGGTGAAAACTTGGTAATCAAGCACCTTTTGTTCCCTTAAGTCTTGCTTTCCAAGTTGCATGTGTACATATTACATTTCCAACATGCCATTTGTAAAACTGTCATTGCATCCATCATTTGTGCATAAGTCATAATAAAGTCTTTTAGTTGTATTGTTGCATTTCCTATAGCCCTAGGTTTGTCACACAATCACATTTATCACTTGGGGGCATGAAAGGATTGGAAATTTGGTACCAAATGGATTCAATAGTGTTGCAATTAGTCACATCATAGAGAGAATTATCAGAGCTTTAGAAGAGGGAAAATTTATGTAACCTTTGATGGATATCATTGTTAATACCCAAGTATGTTGATCCTACAACTTGATCCTTGAGCCTTCATTGAATTTATTATTCGAGATTAAAAATTTACAAACACCTTAAAGATCAGAATGCTTGGAAATACTTTTTGAAAATCATGAAACATTGCAAAACACTTGAAGCTTTCTTTTGATAATCTTTATGAAATTGACTTTTATCACATCTTTTGAGCTAATCGATGATGTTTCGACTAGATTGGCCATGATAGAGACATGATATTTTCTTTCCTTTGAGTGATTATTTTAAGGAAGATTCATCAACTTATGAGAATTTTTCTAACGACATGTTCATCAAAGAACTGTCGAGGACTATCACATAAGAGAAGGATTGACTTTCACTTTTTTACGCAAACGGATACCTTGGCTATTTAGATCTTCCATATCTTAATACCAAAATCCACTTGCAACATTGAATCCATTGACACCGATATTCATACTCCCATAGTTTGGTCATCCAACTAGTGAGGGTTGTACTAGTTTCAAAAAGAGGTTACCAAAAGTGATAAAAAGTGGTATTCATATCATCATGATGTGGTCAGTGATGATTGTACCTCCTTTCTGGTCCCAAAATACTCAATGATGAAAATTTATCTCTATGGCATCTCTTTGCTAAAAAGCTAGTGACACTTAGTTGCATTGCATTGCATTATCATGTTAGATTAATTACATTCTCATGTTAGATTAAGTGCATTGGTTTATGGTTAATTTTCCAAGGACAAGGGGGTACATTAATAATCTTGGTTAGTCAAAACATTACAAGAAAGGAGGGGTTCAATCAAATGTCTTACTCTTGATATCAATCAAAATAATGAAAATGAAATTATCTTTTGCATTCATGCATAACATTAATCATTAATCATTATCCATACATTAGAAAAGAAAGAAAAGGTTCCTTACTCATCCATCATTTGTATACATGTAATTAAGCATAGAATTGCATACATCCAAAAATCATAAAATTCCAAAACATAGGAGTATTCATATGCATTTCCATAAAACACTTTGCATCCATAAATTTGAAAAATAGAAAAACATGTCAAAATTTGTCCATCATTGCATTCATTTATCTATATCATAAATGATATAATTGCATCCATAGCATAAATCAAATTAAATACATATTAAACATCATATAACTGCATAAAAAGATAATCTCATAACAAGCTCATCAAGAGAACCAAGGAAGTATATCATCATATGAGATCATAAAAGTTTCCATCAACATCAAATAATCCATCAAATGAGTATATCAAGATACAATGTCATACAAAGTGATACATCAAATGTTCTAGTCAATCAAACAACATGAAACTTGATACAAGGACATCAACACTGAGCAAATCTATCATCAATCATCAAGAACACATAGCAGCACCTGATCCATCCCCAGTACCTGATCCATATGGACCTATGCCACCTCTGTCATCTTGTGAAGGAGGAGCCTGAGAAGTTCTCGCTACGCTAGGTCTCCGAACCATCACTATCATAAATTGCTACATCAAAGTAGCTACCTGATCCAATCGCCCAACAACGCTAGATACCTCTATCCTCAATGACTGCATATCCTATTCTAAGGTATCAATACTAGGAGCAGACTGTGAACTCTATCCCATATTCTATGACTACTGAACCTATGGAGGCACTTGCTATGCCAGAACCTGATCCTACTAAGCTAAAGCCACTCTCTATAACTAAACTAATGGATCCAATCCACTAGGAATCTGCCTAGCAGCATCTACATGAGCCTGTCTCTATTGTCTCTATTGTCTATGAGCTCTATGTTGTCTATCTACTTCTACTCTAGGATGTACCTCAATTACATCATCCTATCCTCTAGCTCTACTCCTATCCCTAGCATGTCCACCTCTCACCCATGCTCTACCAATAACCTGAGGAGCTCTCTATCCTTTCCATCTCCTACGTCTCCTACCACTGCCACCATCATCTCTCTCATCCCAGCCTTGGATAGGCTCTGCTGGATCAGTAAAATGAGGAAACCTACTATGAGATCACCAGTCTTGATACTCATGAGACATACCAACATCTTCCATACCTGGAAGCATCTCCCATCTACAATATGCCATACCGGCAATCTAATCACATGCAAACTGATAATCAATTAGAGGACCTCACATCGATCACTCTGCTTGTACACGAGCATATAAAGCTACACCTTATGGCATATCCCCTACTCTACCATACTAGCCAAACACACAACCAAAGAAAAATCACTCAATAGTAGTAGTAGCCTTGCCGATCATCCATCGAGGAGAAAACATATAGGGAAGCTCATCATCATCCTCCCTCCAATGCTCACAACTAATATATGGTCTCCACTGAACCTGATCAAGATCATCTATCTGTTAGTGCCAATAATCAAGCTTGTCCAGATGGTGCTAGACAACCATGTCACTATACAAAAAGGCATAAGGGAAACCACAACCATGAATCCTATCTGAAATAGGCCTAGTGATAGGAAGATGCTCTCATACCCACAACTAAAGAATCATTGCACCTGCTGATAAAGAGGTGCTCTTTGTAGACAACCTCATGTAAATCATGATACAACTGAGCAAGAACACAGGAACCCCAATCGAACTATTGAGGTTGAGCAAGTAAATCCTCAAGGATCCTACCCCATCCAACTAAAAAACCATGACCTCACCGGTCGGGAAGAAGTAAACCACTGATAAGAGCACCAAGCACTGCTAGTAATGTCAAACAAGAAGAAAATTGTGGCCAAGTGATAGTGTCATCATCTATAGTTTTGTCCTGGAACACTTGTTGGTAGACTATGGAATCATAATAAACCAAATCCCCTCAGCATGGAATGCTTAACAATCTAAACATGTCCTATAGGAATCTCTCCAAAGGGAAGATGAAAATTATTTTTGTCAGAGTGCCATCTCTCCGCCACAATAGTCAACAAACCATGGTTTAGCTAGAACCACGACATGTCAAGTAGAAAACTAAGGCCGCACATCTCAATAATGTGAAACTCTACCGGAGTCAGAGCCTGACCAAGATCAATGACCCATGATGCAAAGGACCGTATGTACATAACAGAAAAGTGTGCTTGTTTGGAAAAATAAAGGAATCATATTAGTATACCATATCAAGGAATTATCTAAAGTCAATCAGTTCTATCAAAAGTATCAAACAATCAAACCTAGTACCATTTGTTCATGTCTTTGTGTCCTGAGAATGAAGTAACAATATCCATCATATCAGTTTTCACACTGATTGATTTATCCTATTAGATTCACAAATCACATTTGTTGGGACAACTATGTTGATATCCTATTCAATTGTTTTGTTTAAAAGCAACAGAACTAATCTTATCATTGGAATTGATCATCTCGAGTTATTAAATTTTTCATCAGGAACAATCAAGTACAAGTGAAAAAATTTCAAAAATCTCTTAGGCATGATTTTATTCATACCAGGTGACATTTTATCCTAAGCGATACAGAAAAGCTATCAGGTGACACTTTATTTGTGTTACGCGATAATTCAGGTTTCACGTGACACTTTACAACACTAAGCAACAATAGAATTCTAGGGTTTCATATGCGTAAAAACATATGCAAAAAGGCATTAAAACCCTAACTTTACGCATAAACATTTTCTTCTTAGGCGAGAATGACAAATTGATAGGCGACAGTTTACTACTCGGAGGCATGAGTAGAAAGCATGGATGTGACATTTTAAAGGGTAAAGTGACATTACAATTATCCTATGTGTGAATTTGCAAAATTAAAACAGTGACGACATACAAAAGATGCAATAAATGGGATAAATGAGAAATAAATGCAACAAGGAAGTTAAAAATGACTCACTAGATGTCCGTAGTCTAGAGGTCTTCGATAGCATCGACATCTCTCAAACCAATGCTCTCTAATAGGGACAACCATCGTCAAAATCACCTCAAGACCAGAGCAAAAATCACCAAAGTCAAAAATGCAAATGAATAGTAAATCAAGGTTTTTCAACCTATTTAACCTAATTTGACCTAATTTTAGAGGTGAAATTTTGACTTAGACCTATATTAACCTATAAAATCAACTGGGGCATGTTCTTGAATCATGACATATCATCAAGATTTTTTAGAAATGAAAACATATTGGAATAAATCAATCAAATTTCAAAATCAAAAAATCAATATGTTTTATTTCTAAGGGGGCATCAGAGTATAAATTGGCATCAAACATCATTGGAATCAGTGGGGCATCAAAAAAAAATTGAATCATTATCAATATCATATCAGTTTCATATCAGAGGCATATCATATGAGAGGTAGCAATCATTTCATATCAGAGGCATATCAGTAAATCAGCAATCAGGACCTAAAAGCAACTAGGAATCAAAAGAATCTTTCAATCAATGTTCTTCGCACATCAATTCAAAGAGGGGCATTTGTAGACACTCAAAAATGGGCAAGTGCTTTTAAATTGCAATAATCATCAAAATTGGCTTGAAATCATCAAAATACACTAATTCAATAAAAAAGGATCAAATCAATTAAAATGGACATGTATTAAATCAAATTGGACAAAAATAATTAAAGAAAAGGAAAAATCAAATGAGGACATTAAATAATTAAATCAAAGCTTAAAAGGGATGAAAAACACTACATAATTGATTTTAATCAATTAGTTGTATAGTTGTTTAAATAAAAAATCAAAATGAACGTATACATGGCTAAATTTAATTAATTAATTAAATTTAATAAATCTTAATATCTTTCAACAAAGTTGAGCAACCAATGAGAATTAAAGACAAAAAGACATAAATCACTCAAAAAGGATGAATCTCAATCACTCATTCCAATCTTTCAATCTCATCCACTCAATTTTGTCCTTTTGTCCAAAGCTTTGAGACAAACATTTAAATTGTCCCCCCATTTAAAAACATTGCAAAGTATTTGACTCAACCAAGGGTTGATCATGATTACTTCACTCCACCCCCTACCCTTGGGAATTTATTATAAGTATGAAGAATTTTGAGAGCAATATTCATCTTAGAAATTCATTTGCAAAGCATTGTTATTATAGGCAATTGGAGAGCATTTTAAGAGAAATTAGAGCAATCTGAATTATCTTTGTATCAATTTGAGCTATAATAAGCATTTGTAGCATCATCTTTCTCATTTTAGAAGTGTCACTAGTGGAGATTGAGCTGAGAGCTTTACTTACCACATCTTTCTAGAGAACCATGAGATGTTATAGATCTTAGTTTCAATTTTTAATTAGATTTGCATTGTATTTACTTTGAGTTGTTACTAATTGACCTTAATTTTATGAAGGTGATTAACATCATCACACACATATTGGTGAATAACATCAATATGTTTTTCTATAACAAGTTCATCTTCCTTTGGAATGGCTCCCCATTCATATTCATTGGATTCCTCATCTACGCCTCTAAGAAAATTAAGAACATGAGTAAAGTCAGGGTGAATACCCCAAGAAGGATTACCCTCAAATTCTGATTTGAATTCATACTCATGAGAATCTATCTCAAAATAGCTACCACCTTCCTCCTTATCTATTTGATTGTCTTTGAGATTAGCTGGTTCTTGTGGTGCAACTATCTCTTGTTCCATAGTAGGTTCTTGTGTGTCTACCACATTAACTCTTTTGATTGGACCGGCTTCTGCTTCAAGGAGGTCTTTTATTTATTTAGGCAAACATTCATAAGAAATGAGCTCTTCAGTGGTGTCTAAATCATCACTATCAGAATGTTGTATTGTTTCCTCCTTTGGTTCAATCTATTCTAAGACATGCAGAGAGTTCTTGCTAAGATAGAAAGGCTTCTTCTTATATCCTATACCTATTGTATTCTTGTTTGGTCGACCACGATGGTCAAGAGGTGATAGAAGACCTTTTCCTTTTAGTCCTAGAGGTCCTTTTCCTGTATATCCCATTTTTGTGATCAATTTTTCCCCTGGTCCATATGACTTCTGAGGAATTTTGCTTGAAGTGGAGTCACATTTCTGGACTGACTGAGAGTTAGATTACTCTTTATACAACCATACAAGCACAACTTCATCTTCCTCAAACTCTTGTTTAGATACTTGTTCTGGAAAAAAGATTCCATTGAATAGGACTTGGGAATTTTTAGCATTAGGTTTCACTTTGTCTAAAGGTTGTCCATAAGACTTTGGTGATAATGGGAGAGATGTGAGAGATAATACTAGTTCCATTGTGTATTCTCCAACTCCATTATCTTTGATTTTAACCTCTTTAGCAATGTCTTCCATTTTGGATGTTGAAGAAATGTCTAGGTACTTAGCGGAAGATTCTTTGTTATTAGGAACAAGTTTATCAGCACTTTCTTTCAATGCATTACAAGTTGTAGAGAGGTCAGCTAGAATCGTAACCTCTACTCCTTCATAAGAAAATTTTACACATTGATGGTATGTGGAAGGAATAGCTCTCATTTCATGTATCCAGGGTCTCCCTAGAAGAATATTGTAAGCCAAAGGTATATCAAGAACTTGACATATAGTATCTTTGATGACTGGACCTGTTCTGATAGGTAAGATAATTGTTCCTTTGGAGGATCTTTGTTCTTCATCATATGCCTTGATAGTTATTTTCTTTTTGGGATAAATGGTAGCTTTAGATAATCCCAATTGTGTAATCAAGTTGTAAGAACAAATGTTGAGACCAACGCCTCCATCTATCAACACATGTTTGACACAATGGTTTTGAATCAAGACTTCAATATGCAAGGGCTGGTTATGCAGATGAATCAAGGATTTATCTTCTTCCTCTGAAAAAGAGATATACTATGGAGATGTAATATGACCAACCATAGTTTGGAATCTATCTAAATCAAGGTTATTAGGAACATTGGATCTGAGAAAAGCTTTCTCTAGAATAGCTCTATGAGATGGAGATATCCGAAGCAACTCAAACATTGAGATTTTAGCATTGGTATGCTAGAGGTTTTGGACAATACTATATGATGTAGACCTCATGTCTTTAGGATTTGAAGATTTAGAAGTAGCCTTCTGTTTAGAAGTAGAAGAGAGATTGAAGGGCATCTTAGGGACATTTGATGAATCTGGGATTTTTCCTTGCAGATGTGCTTGAGCTTGTGATTGAGTAACTGCATTAGCTAATTGATTTTCTCTATCTTTTCTTACAATTGTGATGACATTGCAATGCTCAGATAGGCATGGTTTAACCATATTGATAACAACATTGTTTCCAGAGTAAGAATAATTGACTTTAACACCCACATTAGGTTGAGAAGATGAATCTCCTTGACCATATTTTAGAAATGGCTCCATGAATGTTGTATGATCATTATTGCTCTTATGATTATCAATTGTGATTTCTCCATTATCAATTTTTTCTAGTATGATGTGTTTCAAGCGGATGCAGTTATTAGTTTTATGACCCTTATTGCAATGGAAGTCACAAATATCATTATCTCTCCACCATTTCAGTTTAGGTTCAAGATCAAAGACTTTTATCTCAGGCAAGAAAATGATGTTGTTAGCCAACAGGGTTTTCATGGAAAATTCCAAGGACTCTCCAAGAGGAGTGAATTTGCATTTAGGATTTGTAGCCCAAGGTTTGTAATCAGCTAGCTTCTTGTTTGATTCATTTTCTTTCTCTTCTGAGGATTTGATGGCTTGGGTAATAACAGTGAGATTAAAATTGGGTGCCTTAGATTGGGCACGGATAGTATCAACAATGCCATCAGTGACAACATCTTTTTTCTTGTTCTAGTTTTTGCATTTGTCTTTAGAGCTAGATCTAGATTCATACTTGTCCTTTTGAAGTGATATGTCTCCTTTTTGCACAAGTACCTTCTCAATTTTGATTGCACTTTCTACCATCTTATCAAAGGATGTATGATTTTGCATTTGCAAATGGTAGTTGAGTTCTGGAACAAGATTGTTGATGAAGATTTCCAGCTTCTTAGTTTCTGGAATGGGTCTAGCATATAGAGAAAATTTATTCCTCCATCTTTTGAGAAAAGTTAGGAATGGTTCTCCTAATTTTTGTTTTAGATTGTAGATGTCGATCATGGTGACCAGCTATTAGATTTTATAGGAGTATTGTTGATAGAACAGTTTGATTAACTCCTTAAAATTTTTTACAGTTGGAGGCATTTTTAGAACCAATGAATGGCTGACCCTCCCAGAGATTAAGGGAAAAGATGCATTAAGTAAGTTAGTTCATGCATGAGCTCCATAGATTGAGTATAGAATTATCTAACATGATCATGACGATTAGAGTTTCCATCATACTTATCATACTTAGGTATCTCCACTCTTTTAGGGAATGGTGGCATGTACAAGTCTTTATCAAATGGAAAAGGGCATAGAGCCTCCATGGAGAACTCTTTAGGTTCCTTTTCTTTTTCAAGTTTGTTAAGTTTGACTTGCATGGCATGCATTTGTTTCATCATAGCTATGATTGGAGTTTCTTCCTCATGCGTAATGATATCTTCAACATTAAAGTTGGGAGGAAGTTTAGCCCCTTGATGAGCTAGTTCTAGAAAGTATGTTTCTCTGTCTTCTTTCAAGAAATGCCTCATCATTTTCTTGAACTCATCAACATTTTTATATCAAGAAATTTTAGAAGGTGTGGGTTCTTGATCCACCCCATGTTGAGAGTGATGTCCTTGAGAGCCATGGTTTGTCCCTCCTTGAGACATGTTAGGAGTTTTAGAACTCCTTGGGATAGATTGATGTGGAGTTTGTTGATCACCTCTGTGGGTTGATGGAGGAGGGGGTATGTAACCATTTTTCAATCAAAGATTGTCGAGACCGTCATCTTCATAAAGACTTGAATTGTAGAGTTGATCAAAGGTTGGACCCATGTAAGAAGATAAAGGTAAGGTATTGTGGGATTCTCTAGATTTCTTGTGTGAGGAAGCTCTAGTTTCCACCATTAACCTTGGGTGAAGCAAAAGAGTAAGATGAAGACAACTAAAGAATGACTTGATTCAAGAAGATCGAATGATGCAACCTTGTCAAGATTGGATTGATTGAAGATTAGAGTGGATGTAAATGAAGGATATTGTGCCCTAGTAGTATGGATAGACACCCTAAATATGGTGGACACGAGCTCACAACACTTAGTCATTTTGTATGAAGACTAAATCTGAAGATAATTTTGACAAGGTTTTGACACAAGATGAAAAAGACTCAAATTGATAAATCACAAGGCTAAATCAAACTCAAGAGACCACTTTAGGAAAATGAATGGATTCATTCTATTTTTTTCTCTGTTCCTAAAACAATGATTTGTTTGACAGATTTTGGGATTTGGTTGCAAAGGATTGAATTTCTGACAAAATGTAATTTTTCAACTCTAGACATCCAGCTTCAAGAAGTGTGCAACAGGAAAATAGGCATAGGGATCCCAGAAAAAAAATAGATCTGACAGGAAGTTGACCAATTGACGGGAATAAGCTTACTATTTTGAAAATTTGGGAATAGTCTCGCGCGAGAAAATGTTGTCCTGTGCAAGGAAGTACCAGATTGTGCACAAGGAGATGATATCTTGTGCGATAGAGGAACAAAGTTTTGATAGTACATCACAACTTTTGACGTAGGAACAAATTTTGAGACACAACACTGGTTGTTCTTTGATAGAATATTCATTTTTTACACTAGAAAAGGATTTTTGTTTAGATTTTGCAATTTTTCAATTTTTAGAATCAGTGTGTTTGTAAGATTTTCTCTGTTCGGGTTTGCAGATTCATGTAATAGTTTGGGATCGTTCATTGTCAAAGACCAAATAGATAGAAAACATGTAGAATAGAAAGCAAAGGGAATCAATCAATCATTTGAAAACAATAAACAAGGGCAAAAGCAACCTTGCGCATGAGCAAGCAATAGTGACTTATTGTGCTAATCCCTAGAAATGCTACTTGTGTATTGTAAGAATTTGCCTAAGGCAAAGAGTAGAAACTAAGATTTAGAAGCTCAAGAGATAGCACAAGAGAGACAAATATGATATGATCAAATGATCAAATAAAGATAATAGATTAAATGATTGATTACATATAATGTAGGAGTGCCTAAATATATAGGCAATGCAATAAGACTACATGATAAGGAGATGATAAGATATCACCCACATAAGGTGGAATCACATGTCCACCAAAGGTGGATCATCCTCCATTGTACATGAAAGTATGTGAAGCATGTGCAACAATGAGAGGATGATAATGTGATAAGAGCACTAAAGGTGGATCTCACACACAAAGAGGTATGTGATGACAACTATCACACCTAAAGTGGAAATTATCCTAAACATGTGCTAAAATGAAATGCAAACTCCTAAGTGTCACAATGACAACTAATATGAAAATGCATTATCCTAAGTAAACTTAAGTAAAGTGTAATTAGTAAATACTTAATTACACCAACACCCCCCCTTAAGTGCAACTTAGGGGAATGCACTTAAGCACACAATGCAAGATGGGTCCCAGCTACTAGGCAATGTTAGGTACCCATGTACAAAAGAACAATGAAATCTCTCATAAAGTGGAGAAAGAGGGAAAACCTCATGGGAAAAACCCTCCCCCCAAAAGAGAGATGAATACAAGATGCATGCATGGATGGAGTAATCAAGACCCCCCTATTATGACATACATCATGCATATACAACAAAAAATCCCCCCAAAGGAAGGAAACAAGGAGACATGATATCCCCCCCATAATGAGTAATCTCGTCCAAGGATGGTAAGTGCTTGAAGACAAAATATAGTCCAATGCCTACAAACAACATTTCTCCTCTTAGGAAGTAGATACACCAAGTATAGATGTAAGAAGGCTTCCCATTGTGGATAGGAAGTAGGAAGGGGAATCCAAATGAAGTATGATGTCTTTGAAGTATGCCCAAGTGTCACCATGTCCTTGGTTGATGAAGATGCCACAAACCAATCAGGAGAAATCCCAATAGAAGAAGGTGACATACAAGGAACCAATGATAACTGATTCATGTAAGAATTTGGATCAAAATCCAAAGACAAAGATGCCTCCTCAAATGAAGTAGGAAGAGAAGCAAGAAAGCCCCCCCTTAATGTAGAATGTACACCCATGATAGATGCACCTGGATCAATGTAGAAACTGCACCAAGAAAACTAAATAATGTTCCTCCCCTTAGGAAGAGACAAGTCCATAGGTGTATCAATGAATCCTCCCCAATCTATAGGAAGAATCCTCAAAATGTATGATGTCTCAGGAAACTGAATAGGAGTCTCCAACACATGAGTATGATCAACCTTAACCATCCAAAGTGACATCTCAAGTGAAGTTTGAGACTCATGAAAACCAATCTCCAAAGACTCAAATGTCTTCTATGAAGTTAAAGAGACCTCTTCCAAAAAATTTATCAAAGGATCCACAATCATGTCAATCTTGAAAGAAGGATCAAGTGGAGAATGAAGCTGAGGGTCAACATGCTCCCTCACAACACCTGAAGAAAGATCATCCTCAACAAAGAGAAGATGAATGTCATCAATGAAGTCTCCCAAATTTAAAACGTAGGACTCCACAAACAAACCTACAATGTTTGTCAAGTAGTCATCCAATGGAACAAAGTCTGAAAGACAAGGAATATCTTGCTGCACTGAATCACCAGAGTCAATGGCTATAGGAAGACATGCATCATCAAGAGATGTGATCTCAAAAGGAGGAGGAGCTGCAATTGGAGGTTCTGGACATTTTGGAAGTGGAGGAATATGTGGATCTCCATACAATTCCCAAAGAACAATCCAAAGACCAGGAATATTTTTTGTCTCATCATCATAGTCACCAAGGGAATCCATAACATCCATATCCATATTCCAATAGATAACCTTAATAACTTTTGAGTAAGAGTCCCAATCGAAAGAAGGACTTTTAGGTCTTAACTTATACAAATAGAACAATAGGTTATGCTCACTAAGATGAGAAAGAACCAATTCACTCCATTGCTTATAGTTTCCTCTTGTCAACTTAATTAAACCATCCATGATGTACTTCTCACATGAAATAATGAGACCAAAAAATCAATGCACCCCCCAAAATGCAATGAACCAAAGAAAACCCCCCCCCCCCAAAAAAAAAAAAATAGATGATTTTGGCACTTTATATATAGTACATGTACAATTGTCACTCGCCAAAATGAACCAAAGTAGACTTCTGATTTTGATAATTACAACAAAAAATATGAAGCTATAGTAGACTCAAAAAAACAAGAGACAAGATCTCTCAAGGATCTAACAAATCACAAGTGCCAAAAATAGGCCAAAATAGACCAAATTATGAAAGTACTATGTCTACTCAAAAATTTTCCAAACTGATACTAGACCTGGAAAGTAGACAAAAAATCATGAACTTTCAAAAAAATAGCACCTGAAAATGTGTCCATATGAGCCCAAACGAAGCCTCCAAAGTTGTAAAAATTAAGATTTTTGATTTTTAGAAAACATCAAAAACAAAGATCAGAAATCACCTACACCATTGTGTAGATCATGAAATTCTACCCCAAAACAAAAAAAATTGCTCAAAAAAAGGACTCCGGATGACTGAGATATCGTTGATTGAAAATCTTCTCTAAAATTATTTTTTCTGAATCGTCACCGCCGAACCTTGAAAATTCAAATGGCTCTAGATTTGGCTTTAGATGTCCGATTTGGATGAAACAAAATTTTATTGAGGGGTATTTGGACCTCCTCAATGTGATTCCAACCTCTGATTTGCACCAGCAAGCTCCAACTTTGACCTGCAATAAAAATCTCTCAAAATAGGTTATATAATGAAACTCCTATGGCTATGATACCATGTAAGAATTTTTATATTGCTCTGATACCATGTAAGAATTTTCCTAAGGCAAAGAGTAGAAACCAAGATCTAGAAGCTCAAAAGATAGCATAAGAGAGACAAATATGATATGATCAAATGATCAAATAAAGATAATAGATTGAATGATTGATTACATACAATGTAGGAGTACCTAAATATATAGGTATTGCAATAAGACTACATGATAAGGAGATGATAAGATATCACCCACATAAGGTGGAATCACATGTCCACCAAAGGTGGATCATCCTCCATTGTACATGAAAGTATGTGAAGCATGTGCAACAATGAGAGGATGATAATGTGATAAGAGCACTAAAGGTGGATCTCACACACAAAGAGGTATGTGATGACAACTATCACACCTAAAGTAGAAATTATCCTAAACATGTGCTAAAATGAAATGTAAACTCCTAAGTGTCACAATGAAAACTAATATGAAAATTCATTATCCTAAGTAAACTTAAGTAAAGTGTAATTAGTAAATATTTAATTACACCAACAAAGGCTACTTGTGTATGTTCTCAAAAGTTTTTCAATAATGCACATAGTCCTAGAAAATAAAAAATTTGGCCTTGCTAGGGTTTGTAGTAATGGTCTGACTCTACAACTTTTGTGATCTCAAGAGGGTGAACTCCAATCTAAGAGCACCAAGGTTTTGATAGTCTGAGAATTTAATCAATCAGGAGCTGCTAGGGACATCTGACAGCCCAACAAGAGACCACACTTGTGAAGATTTCCTCCACAAGGACATTCATATAGCGGTTGTTGCTAACACAAAAAAAATGGCTATTACCGCTTGAGGTTCTATCCACGTGGTTGACCCAATAAAGGAAATGTCCACTATGGTTAACCCTCTATAAAGCTGACTCACAAAAGATACCACAGGGGGACTAGATCAGATTCAAGGATTTAGGTTTTTGGTACTATCTAAAAAGGAAGTAGAGCATAATCCCCTAACCTCTTCACTTCACAAAAACAAAGAAGACAGATTAATCCAACATGCTAAGCCTAAAATTATCTCACCAAGATCTGTGATGTCAACAACTTATGGGATATCAATCTCTCCAAAGAGAGAATGTATCGATCAAAAGTCGAGGATGCAAACCTAGTTGAACGCAAGCTAATCTCAGTATCCTCCCTACCTACAAGGGGATCTATCATCAAGAAGAGCTTTGTATGCATGAAAAAGAAAATGAATCCCACTCTCTCAAGATCATCCACAAATAGTGTTCATAGGGCCTATTTACTATGTGTAATAGATATGCAAAAAGCAAATCTATGTTCATTTTATAGCCCAAAAACTAAAGTGTGAATTATGAAAGTTGTAAATGCACTCAAGCTTGACATAGGAGAGTTTTTTTTATGTCCCAAAATGAAGTGTTATCAGATATAATAGAATACCTAAATTCCTCGCAACGCGCTTAGTAGATTTCACTTGTTTTAGCAATTTTTGAGCATTTGTCTTCTATCTTTTGTACCCATGGGATGTACCTGCACCTGCACCTGCAAACCACTGTTATGAAAAACTTACCTATTCTTGTACATGTAACCCACTATTATAAAAATCCATCAAAAAAGAAACACAAATTTTTAACCCCACATGGTAGAAAATCAGGTTAGTCAAAGATAATATGTCATTTGACAATCGAAAAACCTGCTGTCATAAAAAATCAGATTTTGACCAGTCTGCACTAAATAAATCATAACTTTTGAAAATCAAGACAAAATTAATTCAAACTAATGGAAAATAAAAGATAACTCAAATATCTTTCCAAAAATATAAATTTTGGATATGTATCATATCATATGTGCATGTACCAATAAAAATATCAGTTAAATTTCATAAAATCAGGTTCTGACTAGTCTTCACTAAAATGATCATAACTTTTTCAAATAAAAAAGAAATTAATCCAAACCAATGGAAAATGAAAGATAACTCAAATAAATTCCAAAAATATAAATTTAGGATCTGTATCATGTCATATGTGTATGTACCAATAAAACCATCAGTCGGATTTCATAAAATTGGGTTCTGACAAGTCTTCACTAAAATGATCATAACTTTTGCAAATCAAAATGAAATTAATCCAAACCAATAGAAAATGAAAGCTAACTCAAATACCTTTCTAGAAATATAAATTTAGGATCTGTATCATGTTATATGTACATGTACCAATAAAAACATCAGTTGGATTTCTGGAAAAATAGCCCATAAATTTATCACAAAACTCACAAAAATTAACCTTGTGGTTGTGGGTTTGAGAAAAATGATAAAAATTTGATAGAGTAGAATGGGAACCAATTTCAAGGCCCTACGATGGGCACCAGAGATGTGTGTGTGAAAATTATACCTAGCTATGGACACAACACTTCAGTAAAACATTAGAGGTTAGCGAAATCGAAATCTGCAAATAAATGAAACTAAGCTAACCAAGTGATTTATTGTCTTCTAGTAGGTGTGAGTATGGTATTCTTAGATTAGACTGAGATCAGTGACAATGCAACACCTAAATGAAGGCTTTAAAATGATGAAAGCAATGAATGCAAATTAATCTATTTTTTTTTTGGTTTTGTATGCAATAGGATGAATGAAAATCTGTATGAATCTAATCTAGAATGGAATTGAAATTGATATGAAGTTAATCTAAAAATGCTATGAAGATGAATACAAAAGTATGCAAAAGCTATGAAAAACTATGAAATGATCTCACAAAGTTGCCTATCATAAGAGCTTGATTCTTCATATGCAATTTCGCCAGAGTACTTGTGAAAATTTGAGAGATATGAGATGAAGAGTTGAGCCTTGTTTTTATAGAAATCTAGGGCTCGAGGATGCATTGAGAAAAACCATAAATCACTCTTGATAAACTCAGGTTGATTTTTAAGTTAACAAGAAATTAAGAATAAATAAAGTCATAAAATCATGCAAAAGTAGTTTTTATCTCAAAATAGAGTTTTAGTTCACTTTTTCAACTCATCATCAGATGTTGAGTTTAGAAAGTTAACAAATTGAAATTAGTAGTTATTTTAAAGTTGACTATTTTTCGGATTATGCATGATTTAATATGAATTAATTTAATAAACAAATTGATTTATTTTCCACTTAACTAATTTTGAATTAAAACAATTGATTTATGGGTTAATCAATTATTAAATCAAACTTTATTGAAAAACTATATTATTAAAGATTGACAATTGACTTTAATTAGTTAAATAAGAATTTAATCAATTAGTCATAAGATTTTTTATTTATTGTCAAAATTAAATAATAAAATTAGGATTAAATAGAATTAAATTTAATTAAATAAAATTAAGTGGCAGTATTAAATTAATTAATTAAATATTCATCATATTCAATTAATCAACTTTAGGATAAATATGATTTATAGCCAAATTATTATTAAATTAAAGATAATTAGGATAAATTAGGAATATTCAAGGAATATTCTCCAATGCAGAATTAAGATAAAATCAATTAGAATTTTGATGATGTGCAGATGTGCCTTAGGTTAGGACTTTGATGTCAATTTCATTCGATTTGAGGATGTAGGAGGTTAATGAACCTATAGCCTATTTTTGAGGTTTTACAGTTGTCAGCGTATGAAATTAGTGCTAACTCTTATGCATTCTTTTCATCTTCAAGAGAAATGAATCCTATTTCATCCTCTCCTAATTCTTCATCTGATACTCCATCTCCAACATAGTAACATTCTTTTGTATACTTGGGCTTGTTAGAAAGTAAAGACCACCAAGATAACTGAGAGGGGGGGGGGGGGGTGAATCAATTATCTGATAATTAAACTATTTATCAACATTAACTTCAATATCAACTTCAATAGCTTTAAACCATGTAATTAATGCAGTAACCAACCATAGAAAGATAATCATACACAATGACACAATAACACAAGATATGTTAACTAGGGAACCTCTTGATCAAAGAGTAAACCCCGGTGGGAATGATGCCCACAAAATGATGCACTAATATGAAAGTTCCTTGTTAGAGGATGGACCCTATTAGGAGTCTTATGAAATACATTTAGTAAATATGAATCTTTGTTAGGAGATTTTGAATCCCTATTAAAAGATTATAACCCTATTAGGAGTTATGGAAGGCAGAAGGACCCACTGCCCAAACAGCTTCAAGGCAAGATCTTTGAAATCACTGTCCAATAGATCTTAGGATTATTCAATAGAATAATATGAAATATGTTACCTCCTTCACACTGTGCCAAAACCTCACTCTCTGCTACACAAGATCACAAATCCAGATCTTTGTACTTCGCAAGTCTTCCTTTATCACTGAATTAGCTCTTTTCTTCACTTCATGCATACATTCGCATCACAACTTTCATAACTTTATATCAAAAATATTACAATCCTCATACATAACAAGGAAAACATTCCTTCCTTTATACCATACTCAAATAATTACAAATGAGCCGGCATGCAAATACAAAATAATAATTTCAACACGCTACATCAAAATTACATAAAACTGTCAGCTTCTAGATACAATAACTTTCCAATCGTGTGACCTAAAATTTTTCACTATGAACCATGTCACCAAAAATGAGTCTCAAACTTCCCTTTAACTGTGCAGAATCAGATTCGATCCCAGTTAGGAGATATCCTCTGATTACCAAAAACCACTACACAGGAATACTGGCAGAATACTGTTTCCACCAAAATGCTTATAACTTTCATGAATAAATGAATTTCCTTTTGTGCTCTTAACCATAGGCTAATAACATACCAAAGAACATACCATCAACTGTGCATAACTCAATTTGTAATATAACATGTGTGCAAAACAAAACTGTGCCTACTTCTCTGCTAAACTCCAGAATAACATTGTGTTGACATCAATGACAATCATAGTCATGAATGCAACAACCATTGCTACAGAATGACTACCAAAAGCTTCAGCATTCATTCCTAATAGGGTTTGTAGTTATTTTTGAACTTCTTGACTCTTATAGGACACTTAGATGCAAAGTGACCAATCTTGTTACATGAAAAGCACTTGAATGGTAATTGACCTTCATATTTTCCTTTTCCTTTCTTTTCTCTCTTAGAAATCATAGAAATGAAATCATCTAGTGTTTTTTCTTTTTTATCATTATCATCAAAATTACCATAAGTGTTCAAGGATTTCTTACCATGGATTGAAGCTTTGAAGACTGTCTCACTTTTAGGCTCTATCTTCAAACTTGATATCTCAAAGGCTGAAATCTTGTTGATTAAGGTCTCTCTCCTAAATTATTTTGAGAATGGTATAGTCTCTTCCAATATGTTTATCTTGTTCTCATATTCTTGTGTTGGGGTAGTCATTAGCTTATCCATGATGTCTTCTTTGAAAATCTCTCCATCATTGTTTCTAATTCCTGATACTGCTTCATTAATCCTTTGATTGTAGGCTCTAATGATTTCTTAAGGTAGCATTTCCAATGTATTGTACTTTTTCTTCCATGTCTTTCTATGCACATTCTTGGCTTGGATGTCTCCTTCAAACATGTCTTCTAGATACTTCAAAATCTTGTAGGCTTTATCTAGTTTCTTGATCTCTGAAAATTCATTGTCAAACAAGGTGCTGATGAGGGCTTCTTTGGCAAGAGCATTTGAAGTAAAAAGCTCATTTTTCTTAAGAGTTGCATCTTCCTTAGCAAGATTTGATAAAGAAGGAATCTCAGTTTCTTTAGTAGCTACCTCAAAAATTTCAAAGGCAATGCACTGCAAATGTGTCATCATCTTGTTCTTCCAGTCAAGACAATTTTCTCCATCAACCTTAGGACTTTATTTTCTAAAGAATGTCATCTGATCAACCTCAAGATGTTAAACTTTATCTCCAAGGTACTTGGCTCTGATACCAATTGTTAGGAACAGTCCCAAGAGATAATTGAGAGGAGGGGGGGTGAATCAGTTATCTATGGGTTTCAATTCTTATCCAATTAAGTATATGAGAATATTAAGCATAAACATAATGAAAGAAAACTTAACACAACACCATAATTTTGGTTATGGGGAAACCAAAATAGGTAAAAACCCTAGTGCAAATTGACACCCATAAATAATCTACACTAGTGTATTATGATTCTTGTTAGAAGACCTTACAACCCTGGTAGGATTCGATCTTTACAATGCATTAAGTATAGTGACTTGGTCAAGCATCATACCCTATTAGGAGTCTTTTATAATTAACCCTATTAGGGGTGAGGATGCACTATCTAGGAGCACACTTCTCAAAGGGGTGAAGTGTTAGAAAGTAAAGCCCACCAAGATAATTGAGAGGCGGGGAGTGAATCAGTTATCAGATAATTATAAATTTTATCATCTTCAATAGCATTAAACCATATAAGAAATGTAATTACCAACCATAGAAAGATATTCATACACAATAACACAATGACACAATATATGTTGACTAAGGAACCTCTTGATCAAAGAGTAAACCCCGGTGGGAATGATGCCCACAAAATATGCACTAATATGAATATTCCTTGTGAAAGGATAGACTCCGTTAGGAGTTTTATGAAATACATTCAGTACATATGAATCCTTGTTAGGATATTTTCAATCCCTATTAAAAGATTCTAACCTTGTTAAGAGTTATGGAAGACAAAAGGACCCACTGCCCAAACAACTTTAGGGTAAGATCATTGAATACATTTTCCAAATAATCTTTGCATTACTCAATAGAATAATATTTTACCTCTTTTTTTACTATACCAAACCGCACTCACTATTACATTAGATCTCAATTTCAGATCTTTGTACTTCGCATGTCTTCCTTCACATATTCGCTTTCATACTTAGCTCTATTCTTCACTTCATGCATACAACATCACACACAACTGCTACTTCCATATCACAACTACAACATGACAACAAGGAAATACATTCCTTCCTTTATACCATAATCAAATAATTACAAATGAGTCGGCATACAATTACAACATAAAAGTTTCCACATGCTACACCAAAATTACACAAAACTATCGGCTTCCAAATACAATAAATCTTCACTCATGCAACCTTGAAGTCTACATTGTCATCCACATCACTATCAATATGTCTTCAACTTCCCTTTAACTGTGCAAAACTAGATTCCATCCCGATTAGGAGATATCATCTGATTTCCACAAACCACTACTCAGGAACACTGCCTAAATACTGCTTCCACCAAAATGATCATAACTTCCATGAATAAATGAATTACTATCTACACTCTTAACCATAGACATATAACATATCAAAGAGTATATCCTCAACATCACATAGCTCCAACTACAATAACCCATGTGCGCTAATCAAAACTTTGTCTGCTTCTCTGCAAGTCTTTGGTAAATCACTGTGTTGACATCAATGACAATCATAGTCATGAATGCAACAAAAACTACTACAGGATGGATACCAAACATTTAGCATTCATTCCTAACAATCTCCCCCATTAGCATTGATGGAAACATAGATGAAAAACATCCAATTTTCCAAAAATCCAATACTGCAACACTGCTTCTTCAAATCCTCTTCATCAATCAAATATTACTTCGTTATCCTATTCAGTTCTCTCCAACAAATGTTCTAGATTGTTTTTCATGTATACTTCTCCCCCATTGACATCAATGATAGAAATTTCATCACTATGTCAAAAACAACTCAATGTCAAAAGATACTACTAAGAAAATACATTCACTAGAGTCCTCATGACTCAGCTCAGATACACATACTCCCCCATAGAGGAAGTACCAACATCTAGTCCAGAAGAAAGATAAGGCTCATATACCACTAGATGGATGCAACCAACTGTATCACTTCTCAAAAAATAGGTTGGGGCATAACCCCAAGCATACCTCTCAGATACTCAAATGTATCCTTAAGAAAAGGCTTTGTTAATATATCTGCTATCTGCTCCTTTGTACTTATGTACTCAAGTCTGACTTCTTTCTCAGCAACTTTCTCTCTTACAACATGATACTTAATCTCTATATGCTTTGTCTTAGAATGTAATACAAGACATATTCACTGTACTAGTTTTGTCACAATGTATGACAACAGGTTCAAAAAAATTTATTCTAATATCCTTCAGCATTTGCTTCATCCAAATTATTTGGTTACAATTGTTTGTTGCTGCTACATATTCTGATTCTGTTGTGCTTTGTAAGATATAATTCTACTTCTTGCTTAGCCAAGAAATGAGTCTTCCTCCAAGGAAAAATGCTTCACCACTGGTGCTTTTTTTATCATCAATACTACCTCCCCAATCAGCATCTGTAGATGCACATAGGGTAAAATCATCAGATTTTTCATACCATAATCCATAGTCCGTTGTGCCTCTTAAATATCTCAGTATCCTTTTTATCACTGCATAATGTGATTCTCTAGGTTCAACTTGAAATATTACTACAATTCCAACTGAATGTGCTATATCAGGTCTTGTATGAGTCAAATACTGCAATCCTCCAATCATAGATTTGTATTTCTTCTGTTCCACTGCAGGAGTCTCATCTTTGCTAGATAACTTATGTCCAGTCACCATGGGTGTTCCAACTAGTTTACAATTCTCAAATCCAAATATTTTCAACAAGTCATTCAGGTACTTTGTCTGACTTACAAAGATATCATCATTGTTTTGTGTTATCTCTAATCCCAAAAAGTATTTCATTTCACCAATCATACTCATTTCAAATTTAGTCTTCATTTCATCAACAAATTTGTCACTAGCTTCATCTTCTCCTCCAAAGATAATGTCATCAACAAAAATAACTATAACTAACAAACCATTTTCAATTTCTTTTGTGTACAAATTGCTATTAGTTGTTCCTTTTGTAAATCCCAATTTTAACAAATACTTATCTAGTCTTGCCTACCAAGTTCTAGGTGCTTGTTTAAGTCCATATAAAGCTTTCTTCAGTTTACATACCATGTCTCCTTCTTGAGTCAAAGGAAACCTTCAGGCTACTCAATGTAGACTTATTCTTCCAATTCTCCATTCAGAAATGCTGACTTCACATCCATCTGATATACTTTGAATTTCTTGTAAGCTACATAAACCAAAAACATTCTTACTACTTCAATTCTTGCAATGGCTGCAAAGGTTTCTTCATAGTCAATTTCTTCTTGCTGCGAGTAACCCTTACATACCAATCTTGCTTTATTTCTTACTACTTCTCCTTGTTCATTCATCTTGTTTCTGAATACCCATTTAGTTCCAATAACATTCTTGTCTTTAGGTCTAGGGACCAATTCCCATGTCTTGTTCTTTTCAATCTAATCTAGTTCTTCTTTCATAGCATTAGTCCAACTTTCATCTTCAAAAGCTTCACTAGTAGTCTTAGGTTCAATTTGAGAAATCAAACATAAATGTTCTTGTACCTTATTTTGAGTTATAACTCCTCTTTTGATGCTTCCAATAATTTGTTCAATAGGATTATTTCTTAACAAACTCTTGCTAGGTGTCACTGTCTCAGATCTCTCTTCAGATGTAGGTTCTTCAATGACTTCACTGTGGCTTTCATTCAACAAATCACTATCAGTTTCATAAAATAATTTAGTAGATCCAGTGTTAGGTTTAGGATGAGCTTCTTCATATGATTCATAATCAAGCATTCTTTCCTAAATTTTGAACTTTTCATCAACTTTAACATTTGTTCTTTCAACAATAGTCTTAGTTATTTTATTGTAACATCTATATGCTTTGCTTTTCAAAGAATTTCCAATAAATATACCTTCATCACTTCTAGGATCAAACTTTCCAATATCATCATCTCTCTTTATATAACATTTGCTTCCAAAAATTCTAAAATACTTAACTGAGGGTGCATGTCCAAACCATAATTCATAAGGTGTCTTGTCTGTGTCTACTCTAATTTGTACTTTGTTCATTATATACACTACTGTGTTCACTTCTTCTCTCCAGAATATCTTCACCAAATCATTTTCAAATAACATAGCTCTTGTTGCTTCAGTCACTAATCTATTCCTTCTTTCTGCAATGCCATTTTGTTCAGGTGTTCTAGGGGCTGAATACTGTCTTTTAATGCCATTTTCTTCACAAAAGATGTTAAACTCTCTAGAAGTAAATTCTCCACCTCTATTAGATCTCAAAAATTTAATCTTTATTCTAGATTCATTCTCAACTTTATTCTTAACAGTCTTCAACTTATCAAATTCTTTAGATTTTTCTTTAAGAAATGTAATCCACATCATTCTTGTAAAATCATCAACAAGAATCATAAAATACCTTTCTCCATAGAATCCTCTAGTCCTGTTAGGACCGCTCAAATCTCTATGAACAATCTCCAGCTTCTCTATAGATGTAAACTTCTTACTAGGATAAGAACTTTTCTTTTGTTTAGCCATTACACATTCTTTGCAAATCATGCTAGTAGGCTTCATAATCTTAGGCAAATCTCTTACTGCAAGTGTAGTACTTACTTTCACAATGTTATCAAAGTTTATATGACAAAACCTTCGATGCCATAACCAACTGTCATCAATCTTAGTAATCAAACATGTCATCTCAGTAGGATTCAATTGAAATACATTAACTCTGGTTCTAAATCTAGTTCCAATTAGATTTCCATCTTTATCCTTTATCACATAATTTTTTTCAGTAAACCAAACTTGATATCCCTTATCAACTAACTATCCAACACTCAAAAGATTATGTTTCAATCCATACACAAAATAAACATCATCAGTATTAGCCTTTCCATCAAGAGTAATAGATCCTATAACTTTAATCAAACAAGGTGCATTGTTTCCAACTCTAACAACTCCTCCATCATATTCATTAAACTTTATGAACTTTTTCATGTCTCCAGTCATATGATGTGAACAACCACTATCTATAATCCAATCAGCTTTCTTTTCAACTTGAGAAACTAAGGCTTTTTCTTCCATAACGTCAGTTTAAGAATTCTCTTCTTTAATTACTACAAATCTTATGTCATCATTATTCTCAGTATCACTTTCACTTAAAGTTCTTTCTATACTAGCTTCAAGATCTTCATCATTAGCATAATAACATTCCTTAGATCTTCTAGGTTTGAAATTGTTTTTGTACTTTTTAACTCTCTTAGGACACTTAGATGCAAAATGACTATATTCTTGACAAGTCCAACATTTAAATATTTTCTTACCATCTGGTTCTCTTTTCACAAGCAAGGCAATGCCTTCTTCAATCTTCTTTTCTTCTTCATTTCTAGATCTGCTACTACAGCATAATATCCACTCACACTGATGCTTCTTGACAAAGTAGGGCGAACACTAAGAGCACTGAATGTTGTCTCCATTCTAGGTAAGTCTCCTGATAATCTCAGGTTCATTTCTGCTGCTTCCAATCTTCCAAAAAGAGTCTCTCTTGTAAAGTTTGTAGTACAAGGTATAACTTGTTCAATCATCTGTGTTGTCTACTTAAATATAGGAGTTAATGTCCTCAAAATTTTACATATCACTTCATTCTCTGTCTTTGTTCCTCCACAAGATTTTATACCTGTAATAATTTTTGACATTCTACCAATATAGCTTCTAATAGATTCATCTTCCAACATTCTTATATCTTCAAATGCACATATCGAATTATGTAATCTAACTCTTTTTGTGTGTTCATCACCTTCAAAAGTAGAGTGTAAAGCTTTCCAAATTTCATGATATTTTTTCAAACATTTTACCTGACTGTACTCATTCTCTAGAAGGGCTGTCAAAAGTGCTTCTCTTGCAAGTATGTTACACATGAATAGATCTCTCTCATCAGCTGTACATGTTTCAAGATTGTCCTTTTCAATGATAGTCTTATCATTCTTTGTAATCAACCAATAACCTGGTCCTAAACATAGTAGGTGTGTCTTCATCTTTTCTTTCCAGCTGTCAAAATTTACTCCATCAAACTTAGGGCTTTCTTGCCTAAAATTTTCCATGGATCTCCTTAAGCTGTTAAACTTCTTTTTCAAGGACCTGCCGCTCTTCTACCAATTGTTAGAAAGTAAAGTCCACCAAGATAACTGAGATGGGGGGGATGAATTAGTTATCATATAATTATAACTTTTATCACCTTCTACAACATTAAACCATATAAGCAATGTAATTACCAACCATAGAAAGATATTCATATATAATAACACAATGACACAAGATATGTGTTGGTGTAATTAATTATTCCTAATTACACTTTACTTAATCTTTCTTAGGTTAATGCATTGCATAGTAATTTGTGATTGAGACACCTAGGAGTGTGCACATCTATTAAGCACATGGTGTAGGATAAATTTCACTTTTGGTGTGATAGTTGTCATCACATACCTTGTTGTGTGTGAGATCCACCTTTCATGCTCTTATCATATTATCATCCTAATCCAATGCACATACTTTATTGCATATTGGAGGATGATCCACATTTGGTGGACATGTGATTACACCTAGCATAGGTGATAGCTTATCAGTTCCTTATCATTCTCTCATATCGCCTTTCCTATATAAGGAGGCCTATTATGTAATCATCAATCAATTGAGCATTGATCATCAATTGATTGGATGTATTCAATCCATCCTTGCATTCATATTTTCTCTCTCTTATGTTTTTCTTCAACCTCTTGATCTTGGTTCAATATTTGCTATTTGCAAATTTTTACATGGTATCAGAGCCATTGGAACATTTAGATCAGCCGATTTGAAGAGATCTTGATGCAAGCTTTGAAGGTCTAAATCTCAGATCTGGCAACCAGCATGCGATAGAGGCATCTTGGAGTAGACCTGACCTCACCATTGTGTCCAAGAGGTTGTTTTGGTTAAAATCAACTATAAATTTGCCCATATTTGATGAAAGTCAAATCTGAGGAAAAAAAATTTTGCAAATCGGACCTTACGGCCCAATCTGCACCTCTACGGTACTATTTTGTAAAAAAAAAAGTATTTTTTTTTATTCTGAATTTCTTAGAATTTTTCTGCATAATTTTCAAAAAAAAAATTTGAAAAATCTGATTTATATGGGGTTGGTACGGCCCCTCATTCAAAAAATAAATTTAAAAAAAAAAAGGGCAGCACTTCGCTGTCGGTCGGCCAACGCACCGCCTTCTCCTCCGGTGGTGCTCCCAGATCCCACCACCCGTGGGCCTCCATAGCCACTGTGCGCTCCCGACCCGCCACCGGTGGCTCCATCGCCAAGATTCTCCACTCCGCGGTAGTCTGCAAACCTTAGATCTGGACGTCAAGCCACCACTGAGACACCACCAAGCTCTTCCCCGCCCAGTGGCCACCACAATCTCCACCCCAGCCTCTGTTCTACAGCTAACAGACCGACGCCGCTTCCTCCAGCGTGGCCCTTCTGCCACCCACCACTCCAAAGCAGGGGGCCACCTCAAACCACCGAAGTGCCACATCGACTGCAGCCCAGCCTGACTACCAACTCATTCGCCACAAGCATGCCACACAGACCACCCGAGTGGAAGCCCAGTCACCCACGCGAGCCCAATCAGCAATCCATCAGGACCGCCACCTCAAACCTCCAGCGACCAAATAGCAGCTGACACGTGCCCCCTGCAACACAACTACCTAGTCTGCCATGTCAGTAGCCTGCATAGTCACTCCACTGATGTCATCACCATATGGATCGGTACGGCAGGCCCAGTCATCAACCACGTCAGCCCGTGGTCAAATTTTTTGCTGACATTACATTTTTACTGGATTAAAATTGATGGCCATCTAGCTGTCGTAGCATAGCAGAATTGGGTATTTTTGACGGTCATCTAACCATCAAATTTAACCTACTAAACTACTAACATCAGCAGGGTTTAAAATTTTGTAGCCTTCACCATTGGAGTTTTCATTTTGATAGTCCAACTTTAGAGGGCTATAACTTGCTCATTTTTGCTCCTTTTTTCAAGCAATTTTTTTTTAAATTGGGTAGAATTTCTTGATTTTTCTAGTGGTGGTGTTGATTTTTCATTTTGATGACCTCATTTGTCAGAAATTGCAGTTTTTGGTGACTGTACCTGTCTATTCCTAATTTTTGCAACTTCCAAGGCTTCGTTTGGGCACATACAGTAACATTTTGATGTGAAATTTTTTTTGAAAGTGCATGATTTTTCATCTACTTTCTAGATTTGCAATCAGGTTTGAGTGATTTTGGGTAGACATATCACTTTCAGGAATAAGATATTTTGGGGCTATATTTGCACTTGGTTAATCCTTGGATTTTAGTTTTCTGATTTGCATCAGTTATTTGAAGAAGTTATCAGTAGTTATCAGTCATCATTTGGTGTTAATATGGATAATTCAAAGGTTAAAATCTTCACTCCATATAACTACCATGAATGGAAAGTTTCTTTAAGTGATCATTTGTTGAGTCTTGGATTGCTTAGAATGACTCTTGGGCAGGATCAAGAACCTCAAACAGGTGTTGTAGAAAGGAGAAAATGGTTTGATAGAAGAGATAAATCACTTGGCTCTCTTAGATCATCCATCTCTCATGACTTGCACTTTCATATTGCATCTTGCACACATCCTCATGATGCTTGGATCACATTGGGAGGACTCTTTGGTAAACCTAATAGAATGAGAAAATTCAAATTAAGGAATGATCTCATAGGTCTTAAGCCTAGGGATTTTCATAATATTCAATATTTCTTCTCTAAGTTCAATACTATTAGAATGGAGCTTTCTTCATGTGGCATTGTTAAAGGGGATGAACAATTGATCTTTTCTATTCTTTCCAAGGTTGGTCCTGATTATTCTATCTTTGTTTCTACATTCTATGCTACTATGGATGCTCTTGGTAGTGCATACAAATTGCCCTCTCTTGATGAATTTGCAGTGCAGCTCACAAGGGAACAAGCAAAGTTAGCACACATGGGTCAGTTGAAGCCTTCCACACATCAAGCATTGATTGCAAGTGAGTCTACTTCAAAGGCTTCTAATGGAAAAGGAAAGAAACACAATAAGGATCCTAAGCGTCATGACAAAGGTAATGAATCTTCTTCACCAAAAAGTACTAAATCCAAGTCCTCTTCAAGAGAGGAATCATCTAGAAGAAAGAGAGATAAATGTGCATATTGTCAAAAGTTAGGACATGATGAGCATAAGTGTTTTCAAAAGAAGATTGATGAGCTAACTCACATTATTCAAATACATAATATTAAGTTTCCCTCATCAGTGTCTGCTCCTTCTTCTACACATTTGGTAGCTTCTACATCCACATCATCATGCAAAGATAAAGGTAAAGGACAAGCACTCATGGCTTCCACACATCCTGAGCAAGGTAAATGGCTTCTTGATTCAGGTGCATCACATCATATGGCATCTTCTATGGATTTTTTTTCTTCTATTGAGCCTTGTAATTCTCCTAATATTTTGATGGGTAACAAAACATTCATGAGAGTTTGTGGGAAAGGTTCTATTCCTATGGGAGAGGTGACATTTAACGATGTTCTTTGTGTACCATCCTTGACCACTAATCTTCTTTCTATTTACCAAATTACACATGGGGCACAAGGTAAAATTATTGAGTTCACTCCTGATTATGTCTACATTAGGGACATGGAGACTACAAATGTCATAGATATGGGAGTTGTTGATCATACATCCTGCTTGTATTCTTTTTCTACCTTTATTGATAATGATGATGATATTAATGATGTTTCCATCCCTTTGCCAAGGGATAATTATGAGGAGAATTTTGGGCACTTGAATCATTTTTTTGTTGAGACAAGTGTTGATCTTCCCACTCCACTTCCTGCTTCTTCAGACATAGGCTCTACTATTCAATAGGATATTCATAGTGTTTCAGATCTTGCAGAGTGTGATGACTACTTGGATGCATCTTCAGCATTTGTTGATTCTCATGATGTAGATTTGGAAGACATACATGAGGGGGTTTCTCTTTCCCTTGATGGTAGTTTCATCATAGATGGGGATACTTCTTCACCTTCTTTGGAGATTGGTGTACTTGAATCTTCTCTTTCTTCACTTGATTTGTTACATGAAGTGATAGATTCTTTGATCTTGGACATTCCTAATCAGTCTTCAGAGATTCATTCATGGAGACCTACATCTTCTTCCTCATTCCATTTGCACAAGGATTGGCTTCTTCATCATTTGATGTATCTATTTCTTCCTAAGGGGAGACATGTTTCTTGTAAGCATTGGTTGAACTATTGTTTGCAGGTACTCTTCATCAACATGGGAGCTTCTACATTATGGGGGGGATATCATGTCTCCAACTATCCTTCTTATGGGGGGATACTTCTTTGTATATACATGATGTATGTAGTTCTTGGGGGGTCTTGAGCACTCCATCCATGCATCTTGTGTTCTTCTCTCTTTTGGGGGGAGGGTTTTTCCCATGAGGTTTTCCCTCTTTCTCCACTTTATGAGAGTTATGCATTTCATGTATCTTGTACATGGGTACCTAACATGGCCTAGTAGCTGAGACCCATCTTGCATTGTGAGTTTAAGTGCATTCCCCTAAGTTGCACTTAAGGGGAGGTGTTGGTGTAATTAATTATTCCTAATTACACTTTACTTAATCTTACTTAGGTTAATGCATTGCATAGTAATTTTTTATTGAGACACCTAGGAGTGTGCACATCTATTAAGCACATGGTGTAGGATAAATTCCACTTTTGGTGTGATAGTTGTCATCACATACCTCATTGTGTGTGAGATCCACCTTTCATGCTCTTATCACATTATCATCCTAATCCAATGCACATACTTTATTGCATATTGGAGGATGATCCACATTTGGTGGACATGTGATTACACCTAGCATAGGTGATAGCTTATCAGCTCCTTATCATTCTCTCATATCACCTTTCCTATATCAAG